>JBBMOC010000216.1:192916-195416 GCA_037975185.1 Centropyge bicolor | reverse complement strand
CACTAAAATAACACAGTGAAGCACAGAAGATACAAAAATGTAAACTATTCAAATGACCTGTTGTTGTGTGAATGTCTTTATCGATTGACAGTTTGAGACGATGAAAACAACAGTAACTACTCAAACCTGACTTGTTCCACTTGATCACTGATGTTCATGATGTGTGTGTGTGTGTGTGTGTGTGTGTGTGTGTGTGTGTGTGTGTGTGTGGAGGCTGTGTCTGTTGGAGCCGTCCTGTTTAGCTCAGATGTTCCTTTGGTTTATTTGTCTCAGTCAGTTGATGCAAAAAAAAAAACAATCTGTGACACGTTTCATAAAAATTGATTCAAGAAAGACACAAAACATTACAGGCTGCTGTTGGAGTCAAGATGTTTCTATACAGTTATTCACTTGATGAGGATTATTAATTTTATTTTTTGCAGTGATCTCTAAATGTAACCATGACATATTTTCACCTCCCTCTTAGCAAACACTTGATTATTTATACATCCTGCACACAGAACAACATCATTATCCATTTGGAGGCATTACAACACTGACTCTTGTTTTAGCTCTGGTTTGGTCTCCATCAGCTCCTTAGAGAAACATCTGGATGTTTAGCTGCTAAATGTTTTATATTCTTCACCAGTAAGTCAGGAAAAATGGATAAAATAATTTCATAATCACTTAAAACATTTTTTATTGATGGACTTGTAAATAGAGGCATATTCGATGTGCACACGCTGCAGAAACTGTCCAGTCTGCTCTCAGCCAATCAGGCGGCTGGACACACACGCAGTGAACCAATCAGGCAGCTGGACACACAGACAGACACACATCTCACATGTGAAGTGCATGTGGAAAGACAGAAAGAACAGGACGTCGTCTGAGGCCAACCGCAGTTTTCGGAGCTGGCAGTGTCTTAACGTTCCCCGAAACTGGAACTGTGGAAGATTCTAGGAAGTTCAGGAACGAACGAGGAGGAGGAGGAGGAGGAGGAGTGGAAACAGGGCGGGAGATCAGGGTTAGTGTGGTGGAGTGGTGTTACCAGAGGACTTTATTTTTAGGATCACAAGAAGAAAGAGTCAGAGAGAGAAGAAATGATTTGTCCTGTCTGGATCTCAACAACAAAGATTTCTACTCATTTGAGCATTTTAGCAGATTGTTCATGTACCAACAATGATGATGATGATGATGATGATGATGATGCTGTAGCTTTGTCTTCATCGTGCCGCATCACTTCTGCATTCAGTGAACAACCAGTCTTGTTTAATCCAGTTATCTGTCCAACGTATTGAAGACTTCCTCTTTGTGTTGTGCAGGACAGACAGTGAGCGTGAGAGAGGAAGAGTCCCATTGTTCTCAGAGTCACACGAGACACAACTTCTACAAAAAAAGTGTCTTGTGATTAGATGTGATAAAAAAAAAGAAAATGTGAGAATCTTGAAGAGGATCTTCAGTTCAGCGACGACATGACCTGAATTCACTTTTCCTTCCCTTTGAATTCAGTCTTTGAGGTGACTCCTGTGCTTCCTATGATGCAGTGATGCCGACACGCTCCATAAACTTCAGATTTGATTGACGGCTAATGGAGCAGGATGAAGCTGCCAAGGTGCCTTTGAGCAAGACACTGAACCCACAATGCTCCTGATGTTTGTGTTGGTGAAATGATGCTAACACGTTCAGTGAATTTTATCCTCCATCACTTATATCAGAGCAGCTTCAGAACGGCATCTTCAATTTAACTGTCACAGTCACAGTGTGATAAGTTACTGCAGTTTTCCCTTCACTTGTCCACGATTGACTGTCTCCATGACGACCACCTCGGCGTCCCGACTGTCCAACTGTTAATGAAATAAATATGATTTGAACATTGGTTCTATGTTTGGATGAGAACATAAAACTTGTCCAACATCAGCTGATACCAATAAAGAACTTTGTCCAGCACACACACGCACACACACACACACACACACACACACACACACACACACACACACACACACACACACACACACACACAGAGTCTTTCCTTATCTCACTTTTGGGAAAATTACATAGACTTAAGTTAATTTCCTGGAGACCAACCTGGAGACCACCTGAACTTAACCTGAATCTAACAATAACCTGAACTGTTGACCTAAAAATCACAGTTGTCCAAATTGAGGACACCACTTTTTGTCCCCAACTGCACCGCTGTCCTGAATCAACTCCTCTTGAGTCCAGTGTATATCCCCAATTTGGACATAAGCAAACCCTCTCTCTCTCTCTCACACACACACACACAGACACACACACACTCTGGACATGTTTGGATGCTTGTGTCCCGTCGCCATATTTGGCAGCCTGTTGCCGCCACACACACACACACACACACACACACACACACACACACACACACACACTCTCTCTCTCTCTCTCTCTCTCTCTCTCTCTCTCCCCTGCTGTTCCCTCTCTCTCCAAGACCGGGACTGAACCCAAGAACCTGACGACCTCCTCCTCCCCCCCGGTCCCCCCCCCC
>JBBMOC010000216.1:165745-178932 GCA_037975185.1 Centropyge bicolor | reverse complement strand
CAACAGGTTTTTCTCATCCCACAGACAGAAAACTGGCACAAAAGCTCGGTTTTTAATCACTTCCATCCTCCTTCGCTTCAGTCTGACTGCAGCCGACTGCAACACACAGCTGCTATTAACACGACCACAAAACACCCTGAACACACACACACACACACACACACACACACACACACACACACACACACACACACACACACACACACACAGACAAACTCTGTCTGACCCTCTGCTCATCAGTCTGCGGTGTCTTTCTCTCAGTGTGTGTGTGTCTGTAATTAGCTCCAGATATTCTCGAGAATTTCAGCAGAAAATTATTTCTGATAATGTTTGGTCACAGTGAAATGTGTGTGTGTTTGTAGATTGAGTATATGTCAAAAAAAGATTAGCAAAGTATCACATTCTGGTTTAATTACATTTTAAAAAGTGTCAGTGTATTTTTTATATGTTGTTTTATTGTGAAAGGTTTCACTATCCATCACCATGATTTTCAGTTGGTGATCAATCAGGAAACGATGGAATGAAGATTTGTCAGATTCTCACTGTTTAAACGTCATGAAACCTGCAACACAATGTGAGTGTGATATTATTCTTTGGATCATTTGTGTTTTTGATAGCAGCAGAAGAAAATGGCCGCCCTGTGAATATGTTCTGTTCTGGAAGTGTGAGTATGAGCTTTAACAGCAAGGATGACTCTGTTACTGAGCTGAATCACTGGAACATAAAGAGGTTACAAGTTTCACCTTCAGACATTATGCTCCAAACTGAAGGCAGCGCAAACTTCAAACATCTTCTTAAACCTCAAACCTCAAGTTAAAGTCACGACTTCGGCTGTAATCTAAAGCCTAAATCCTGCACCCTCTAAATAAACCCGAATCCTAAACCTCAAATTAAATCTCAACCCAAAACTCTCGACCCAACACGTCTCAAACCCAAAACCCTAGAAATAAACAGAAAAACCAAAACCTCACGTCCAACCCTGACTCCAGACTCAGACCTTAAATCCTCACCCAAAACCCATGAACCCCACACTCTTTGAATCTGAAAATTAAAACTGCAAACCTTAAAGTCAACTAATCCCTTCACAATAAGGTTGGTTTAACATCCACAGTCCACCAGCTTCTTCAGGGCGCTGCACTGAGCCTGACCCTGACCTCTGACCCCTCTCAACAAACACACATGTGGAGGACAGAAAACACTTTTTGCACATTGACATTAAAGAGATTTTCAGTTTCCTAAAAAATACAACAAACGAAGCCTGAATGTCAAACTGAAACTGAACTATGAAGAAATTACATGAAAGTGAAAATAAGGTCTGGAACATCAAAGAGCTGCTCCGAACTGGGAAACACTGACACACGATCACAGACGTCCTCCGAGGCTCAATCTTTCCAATTTGCCTTTTAAACGACAGAAAGCAGAAACAGAACAGTGATGAACGTTAATTGGGCACACGTGGAAGATTTACAATCAAGTAGCTGCAATAGTTCATGAGAAAACAATAAAACTGTCCTTTTTCATGATGTGAAAAATCCTGGTTCTGAACCAAAACTCATGACTTGGTCTTTGGATCAATGTTGCATCACATTTCACTGAAATCTTACTCGTTAACAAACTGATGAATGGAGCTGCTGGTTGGGAGGGAAGTAACTAAGTAAACACATTTACTCAAGTACTGCACTTGAGGACAACTTTGTGGTACTTTACTTGATTATTTTTATTTTACGCTGCCTCATACTTCACTACATTTCAGATGGAAATATTCTGCTCATACATCCAGATCAATAACATGATCAGTGATGGATCAAAATAATGAACAAATCTAACACTGACTCAACCAGAAATTTTCATCAATAACACTCAAACCTAATTTGACAATAAATGATGATACACTAATGATAATGATAAAAATACTTTTATTATTTTGCATTCTTCTTGATATTACTCCCAAATTTCTACTTTATTATAATGATGACTGCAGGACTTTTACTTGTAATGGAGTACATTGTTGTATTACTGCTTTTACTCAAGTAAAAGATCTCGATACTGCTTTCAGCACGGCGTCAGTGTGTGACGTGAACATGAGTGTGTGTGTGTGTGTCAGAAAGCTTCCTCGACCCCACGTGTGGTCATTATCCAACAACTGAGGACCTCTCTCATGAACCTGATGATGTCTCTCTGCTCCTGAAATGTTCATGGGATGAATATAATATGACACACACACACACACACACACACACACACACACACACAGATACAGAGCTCTACGCCCCAGACAGATAATTATATTTCCAGTATCAAACTATTCTCTGTGGACTGTAACGCTGGACTGCTCAGCCTTACGTGGGTCTGACACACACACACACACACACACACACACACACACACACACACACACAGGAAGTTACTCAAGCTGGATGTAATTTCATTCAGATGCTCTGTTCTTTCTATGTGCATATATGTGTGTGTATGAGTGTGTGTGTGTGTGTGTGACAATGGTGAGAGCTCAGACACTTTGAAGTAAACGGTCGCCATCTAGTGGCTGACATCTGTAACTGCTACACTCTCACTGAAGAAGAGGTGAATTAAGAGGAGAAATACAAAATATGACATTTTAAAAATAAACATTATTTATTGTGTGTCCCATTGGTTTCATGACATACAGACACGTGATTGGCCGGAAGGGTCAGGGGTCAGCCTGGAGCCACACCTGACCTCTGCGGTTCATCATGTTGCTCCAGGGCACTTGAACAGGGACAGACTTGTTTCTTTTTCGCTGTGAAAGGCTTTGTTGTTCTGTTCAGAAAAGGGCAGTGGCAAATAAATGATGAAGTGGATGAAGCAGCAGAAACTAATCTGTGGCTAATCAACAGTCAATAGCTGATATTTTACTGTTGATATTTACAGTTGCTCTTTGTGCTTCATAAGCTGTGACTGTGTTTTTCTTCCCATGTAATACTTCCACATACTCTCTGAATCCTGGCATATGAGACAGTGTTGACATATGTTTGTGAATCCAGTCTCCTTGTTATGTAAGGCTGGAGTGAAAACATGGAGCAGAACAGTTTTTCCATGTAACTGAGTCACTGATCTGTGACTCAAACTTTAACAGCTGAGAGTCTCAGCTCTGAACAGACCGATACGAATCTGTTGCTCACAATGGGAACACGCGATCAACTTCATCCCATGGTTAGATCAATAAAAAAAAATGTGTGTAAAAATTTAATCAACCTAAAATTCCTTAAACACACATCTTTTTTGTCAGAAGGTGATCACATGACATTTTATTACCAAAACAAAAGGATGAGCAGGCCGACAGTTGCAGCTGGTGTATTTAACATTTATTTTCTGTCATTTTAAAAACGGTTTGAGGACAATCAAAATATAAATACATTTCTCTCTCACACTCATCCACACTCTCTCTCTCTCACACACACACACACACACACACACACACAACCCCTGCCCCTGATTTAGATGTTAAAAGGTGCAACAATCAACCATCAACAACTGACTCATTGAAAACTTTCACGGTCAAACTGCATCATCCAGATTCCAGAAGCTATTTAAACACAGAGAGAAGAACTATGGACAGTTTGGATACTTGTGATAATCTAACTGTCTCTTTAACATTAATGTTCATGTGATCAGCAAAAGTCACAGATTCAAACATATCCTCACATCCTGGATGAACATCAGACACAACTGCTACTGCCAATCTGTCAACTGAGTGAAACCAGAGTCAAACAGAAGTTTAGTCATTAAAACCATAAAAAAAAGAGGTTTGGTCCAATGCTGCAAAATCTGTTGTACCTAAAGCAACAATAAATGTACCTCAGTACTGGGACAGATTCATGGAGTGAAGTGTGGATCTAGATTTTTAGGATCATCAAAAAAAAAAGTTTAAAAAAAAATTCCTGTTAGTTATATTGTCATGTGGTAAACAGGAACTACAGAGAATCACATTGTGGTGTGGCGTTGAATACATTTCAGAGTCAAAGGGCAAAAAGTGCAGCATTAGAAACTATTTGCTGGACAGAATTCAACCCAAAGATGCACAGTGAGCAAACATGGACATTCTGGTTCTGTCACTTGTTCAGGAGATTTTGATTGACATTTAAAGCGACCGCTCACTGACAACTGCTTCAAGAAATGCAGATCATAACAGATCCACTGTCTTTAAAGCTCAAAACTCAAACAAACATGCCGACGACTGTCTCACAAAACTTCAGTGGCTCTGCATCTATTCAGAAACATTTTCTCTTCCAGCTTCTCAACTGAGGAGATCTGCTGCTCTTCTCTGTTTTTATCTCTTTGTATCTTTTGGACAGTTGGTTGACAAAAGGTTCTGGGACTTTGTGAGGGGCCTTTTTCCCCCAATATTATCTGACATTTCATTGAGCAAATGATTAATAAGAACAGATTAATGCATCATAAAAACAACTCGCAGACTGACACAAAGCAAAGCACCTGCTGCACCTGGCATCAGACAGACTGACAGTGTGGACTGCAGGTGAAGGTGGAGCCAACAGGAAATGGAGGCTCCAAACAGTTCAAATCTTATTAGGCAGCAAACTCTGAAACTGTGGATTTCTAAACCTCCAGGAACCAATAATTCTGATGTTTTGCTTCCAGCAACATCTGCAAAATGCTCGGCCTTGATATAAACTATGCCCGACTTGTAGTTAATGGGCCGAAACCTGTGAAACATCCGTGTGGTACTTTCAAGAAAAATTCCTTTCAACCAGCGCTCTCACCCCGCTGAGTCTGTTTCTGTCTAACACGCAGGACGCTGGAAACCGGCTGAAAATAAACACAGAGGCCGAGATCAAACCGGCAGAAACATCTGGGTCTCATATGGTGACTCAACACGTGAGTCAAGAATAAAGTCTGCATCAGGCCGACGTTTCCACGCAGTCCTCTTGTGGTGGGGAGCTTCCTGCTGCCTCCCTGTCAGCCCTGTCATTAACTGACAGATCCTGGATGAGAATAACACTCATGGACACAGGAGGAGGATCTTCATCTGAAGCCACCGGCTGTGTTATCGTCCTTTAACATTCCCCACTCCCACAGACCCAAAAAACCCAAAACAACAACAAACCATATCGTTTGACAGCAGAGTAAAAGGGCAGGTTGTGGTCGATTATCGCACAGAACTAAAGAAAGAAACAAGCAGAACAGAAGCAGCCCTTTTCCCTAAAATAAAAAAAACCCTCATCTACTTCATCTGAATGGGTTTGTTAACACTGACACGCTGCAGCATCAGTGTGTAGTCGTTTCCCTGCGTCCTCTGAGGCAGTGCTGGACGTGTCTGTACAGTATTTACAGTCCTGAATACACAACAGAAAGAGGTCAAATCAGATGAAGGGTTGATTTTCAAATCTGCACGAACACGTTGAGGGAAAAGCCAAAAGGTCATTCTGTCAGTTATGCAGGTAACTTCTCCTACAACAGCCTGAATTTGCATAAATTTCCTGGTGTCAATTTAAAACATTAGGTTTGAGGAAAGTGAGGATGGATGTGGAGGAAGAGAAACTGTGAGTGAAATCACAGGAGAGTTCCAGTGACTCTTCTGGTCCAGGATCAGCTTCACATTCTCAGTCCAACCCAGCGAGATGAAGTGAAAGAACCTGAGCCACAGGCTGCAGAGTTCACATGTTTCACCTCAACTGTCACTGAAACGCTGAAGGATTTGGCTTCGTAAACATCTGGCTCCATTCACACTGCTCAACTTCTGATGATGTCAAATCAATTATCAGTTATTGATTCTGTCTTAAAATCTCATTTCTTCAAAGCCACCATGTGTAGGATGTGTGTAAGGTGAAGAGCTGGACTTGTGTCAGACAAAGACATGATGTCAGACTGAAGAGTGAACAAAGCTCTGACTATCAGGACAGATCCAACACAGAGGCCACAGGAGCCTCCAGCCTCCATCTGTCTCTTTTTTAAACAAACTTACAGAATCCTACAAAGTGTGACTTGACTGAAATGAGGACAGAAATCAAACCAGCTTGTTTCAAGTATCTTTTGTACAACAAGCTTTTAAGTGAACACGTCACCCAAAATGTTTCCTATCGACGGCTCACAACTCCAGAACCAGAGTCTCACCATCACATCAAACAGAGTTTCAGAGGAAAAGCTTCAAGACTCACTTTCACAACAGAAAGTATTTGAAAAAATGTCAAGCTGCTCGTTCAACAAACTGGTAGATTATACTCCTTTCATGTCCTCCTCAGTCATGAAGTGAGAATTTATCAGACTGGAATTATTTCAGGTTAATCTATTTAAACACTAAAACGATTCAAGATAAAGACAGGTGATATTCTGGTTTTTCTTATTGTCACACACACACACACACACACACACACACACACACTGTGGCTCTCGGCCCGAGTGTTGATGTGTTTTTAATCATCAATGCAGAAGAAGATATATCAGGCTTTGGATACACACAAAGATACTTTTTGGGAGATCAATTAACTGTTGGTTTGGGTTTTTTTTCATGGGATTTGTTGACAATAAGAAAAGTATAAAATATCACCAGACTTATCCTTAAAAGCTGTGATCAAAACAGTCATTTTGTGATCTCAGTAAAGAAAATGTTTCACACTTTCTGTGAGAAACATTTCTCCCATCAAACAGTCCAGGTTCCATGGTTCGTTAACCCTTTATAGGGCACTCACTGAAATACTTTGAAATTCAAAAATTTAACCTTAGAGTGTTACTGGAGGACATAAGAAAACTTTATTTCTGTTGTTGTTCTGTCGCAATTTGCAGAAATTACCAAAAATAGTCAGTTGCCCTATAAAGGGTTAAGGAAAAGGAATGGTTAAGAAAACTAAAGATTTTGGGTGACGTATTCCTCTAAAAAGCCTCCATGCGATGATCCTCGCTCCTCTGGAACAAAGGCTCGACCACAGATCCTCCACCGAACATTCAGTGAGCTGAACGTAAACAGGAGCCAGGGAAGGACGTTCCCTTTCTCCGTGAAGAAGCTTCTAGAGGCTTCTGGATCTGAAGCGATGAGGCGTCCTTCTTCTCTGCTGAGTCCAATCTCAAAAAGTCTGACTCTGTCCGTTGGCATCAAATTTAACAGCGGAGAGCAAAATTCAGAAATGCTCACGAGTTCCTCTCCAGTGCTTTTCCACAACGAAAAAAAGAGAGACAGAGGAATTCAAAACATGGGGAATTTAAAACTTCTCTGTCNAAGAAAAAAGGAGAGACAGAGGAATTCAAAACATGGGGAATTTAAAACTTCTCTGTCTCTCTCTGGATTTCTCAGTCTGACAGAAAGACTGAAGAAAAACAAACCGCTTGCTTCTGTTTCCAAACGTCTCCCCGTCTGTCTGTCCCTCTTCTTTCTGTCTCTGTGTCCGTGTCTTGATCTGTGTTGCACCGTGTAGACCAGCAGGGGGCACTGTTAGGACGCCTTTCCCAGCTCTATCTTCTTCTGGATGACCCGAGCTGAGTGGTAGATGAGCGAGTCGATCAGACCGGCCACTGCAGGAGTCCAGAAGAAAAGAGTCAGATTTAATCTGCTTCATCTCTGTTTCTATTTACAATTTCTATATTATCAGATAACAGCAAATGACACGGTCACAGAGAGGGACTCACCTGTAAACACACCTCCAATAATGGCACAAACTCCTGTTAAGAAATGCGTGAATGATCTGAACAGAGAGAGAGAGAGGACATATTCATTCAGCAATCAGATTTAAAGAAGCTCACATTCATCTGTTATTAATGTAACCATGTGACACATTCATCATTTAAATGTACTTTTGTTGTTATTTCCATTCTACCTGTGTTTCTCTGTGAATTTAACCATCATGGGTGACAGCTCATATAAAACAAACATGCCCGGCAGCCCCTGGTCTCCTATTAGCCCATTGGCCACTTTCTCATGTCGGGTGACTGAGAACTGGTTTGTTTTTACCACCTGCAAACACAAAATGTCAAAACACTTCATTGCAGAATTTCGTCTTTTGAGATTTTAATTCTCAGCGAAATAAAGAAGGGTGATGTTATAATGCAACAACTTCTTGAACAATTTCTTCGAACTTACTTCTTATTTCTTACTGTCGAGCCTGAGCTGAAAGAGGAATTTCAGCGAACAAATGTAAAATAAAGTCGGGACTCACCTCTCCGTCAGTTTTCACATAGATGGTTGGAACAATTTTCACAAAATACTGGTACATCATTGATGCTGTGGGGAGAGAAAGGAAACACTTGTTAAACTAAAATATGAATTCAGACACACAAACTGTGGGTCAAGATGAAATAAGGAAATCAATTCAGCATATTGGGTATCATTGAACATTACAGGCAAAACAACAGTTAAACCAGAAAGCAATAAGGAACATATAGATGATCAGAGCAGTGAAGCACACAAGGAGTGTTATGACATAAAGAAATGAATGAAGAACAATTACTGAGGCTGTTCTACTCCAATAAAACAAAGATCTTTATCACCTTTTTATAATCAAGAGCATCATAAAGCTCTTTCTCAGGATAAATTAGTTTAGTATTAAAGTGGGTTGAATTACAAGCTGTTTGTCTGGTTTAATTTTGAAAAATGTCTCATGTAGACACTCTTCAATTTAGTAAATTATTACAATCTAAATATTACTAGTAATAAAATACACCGCTAGTAGGCGCTGAAACTGTCTCCTCCAGGTTGTTTCTCCTCTTTATCTGCGTCCTCTGTCTTTTCCTCCTTCCTCTATCCGGTTATGGAGGTTTGCTAGAAAGACATTTAAACGCAGCTGCGCCAAAAAACACGATAAAGCTCCAGTAAAGAACCAGAAAACCAACCTTATTTTAAACACATAATTCAAGGTAAGATCGGTTCCAGGTGATTCTTCGATACTGTATCGATTAATGACAGTTTGTAACAACGAGCCGTGTTTGTCTGTCAAGGCCACGGGTGACGTTAGCCTGTTAGCACGCTAAGCTAGCACAACAAACCATCTAGAGGGATAAAGAATGATTTTTCCAATATTTTACAGATTTATACTGTATTGTTTGGTATTTTTGTCTACCATTTAAAGACTGAATTAGAACAGCCCGCTGGTTATTTCCTGGTTAAACATTAACACAAGTGTGCTCGCTAACGTTAGCCTAGCTTGCGTGCTAATTAAATAACACTGACATAGGCTTAGCAACACAGCTTCATCATTCACGTTAATCAGCAGCTTAAGTGTCACATATCTTCAGTTAAGGCAACATTAAAAGCTTAGATTGTCAGCTGAGGAGCCATTAAATAGCCAGATGGAACACAAATGGAGAACATAGTAAAATAATTGACTAGTAGCAAGGTAGGTACAAAGGTCAAATGTCTGATTTTTAGGAAGCTAAAACTCCTAAGACTTGAATTTCGTGTTCAAACAGTAATGTAGATGTTTAAAACACTACAGATGGTGTCCTAAAGTCATACTACTTAATTCTAAACAGGTGTCAAGCAGATAAAGAGTTACTGGAAAAAGTTTACTCCAAAAAGACTGCATGCATACTGAAAATGCTTGATTTTACTGTGTGGTTGAAGTACTGTCACAGTACTTTTCTACAATTTAATGCAAAAATAAAAGGAGCCAGGTCACAGCTGGAAAAACTAGAACTGATTGTGCAGGAACACCTCAGACAAACTAAAAAAAACATAAGCCCCCACCTTGCTATCTTATAAAGTTAATGTGTGTTTTTCTGTTTGTAGTAAACAGTTAAGTGTATTCGTTTCTTTTACACTACTTGCAAAAATCATATACTAGACATATTAGGTTGTAGTATATTCTGTGGTCAGTGGGTGGTATGGAGTGTTTGGGGCCCTGAGGTAGCTAAGTGCCTGTTAACGCCACTGTCCAAACTTTTCTGTACATTGTGTACTATTTGATTAAACACACTTTCATTTAGGAATATGAACAACATAGGCACTGATATTAGCTGTAATAACAAAGGTCTTACAGCTTAACATTGTCCAAGCATCTCAAGATCAGGTAACAAGGTGTGATCCAGCTTAAGGTTCTTATCATGACAGTTGATTATGTTTATGGGTCACATTTCAAAACTTGTATTCATCAGAAACCAGAGCTGTCTTTTGTCTTCTGGTGATGAAGCCACAATATGATAAAAATTGATTTTCTGTTAGTCTGGTTGTTGTGCACATGTGAACAAAACGGGCCAGGAGCCAGACTGAATCTAAATGTCGTCTGTCCAGTTTGGGAGCTGTCAGACCTGCTCAGTATTTTGTTCCTCATGCTATCAGATCAAACTGTATGTCACTCTGAAAACAGAACAGGACCAATCTGACCCATCTCTCTCTCTCTCATCTGCCTTCTGTCAACCTGTCCTCTCCAGATGCCAGTGGCTGTAGGTCCATATGGCCAGACCCAGCCCAGCTGTTTTGACAGGGTCAAAATGGGCTTCATGATGGGGTTTGCAGTAGGAATGGCTGCTGGAGCCATGTTTGGCACTTTTTCCTGTCTCAGGTAACTTTAAATTTAATGTCCACCAAAACTGTTCTGCTTTTATAGAAACAGCATGTGTGATGAAATTGAAGATGTGGACTTGGTTTCCATTAAGAACAGCTGTTTTGTCCAGGAGTCAGTGTGAGCTCACCAGTACTTTACACAACCAATAAATCAGCCATAACTGCCCCCAAACATTCTGAATATAAAATTGGCTGATTATGCAAATGGTAAAAATCATTCAACCAAAACTTGAGTCTTAAATATATAATACTGACAGACACTGCCAAACTTATAAATAACCAATTTGTCAATCTCAGTCCTGCTAATTCAGAACTGTCAGCTCAGTTTGAGCTCGATCTACCAATTACCGTAAATGTCGTCGGTAGTGGATGTTTGAGTATAATGCCTCTAAATAATCTCAAGTGACGCCATGAGAACAGTAAAAAAGTAAATTTGCATCAATAGTTGTCACTAATCTAATCACAGAGAGTCACAGCTGTGTCTGTGTGCTTTATAATAACAGAGAGAAAACTCTACTTTATTTAGTGATAAAATGGAGTGAATGGTTCTGAAGGCTGATTAAAAAGTTGCAATAACTGGTCTGTTGGGTGTTTCTCTTTAATATTAGCCGGGTTCCAAACCTCTGACCTACAGTTTAATCAAATTAGAGACTGGGGCCTTTTACCTGAAAGAATGAGATGAGCCTTTAACTGTCGCTTGCTTTTGTTGATACTAATTAAAATCTGTCTCTGCTGTCTCTAGGATCGGCATGCGTGGCAGGGAGCTGATGGGAGGAGTAGGGAAGACCATGATGCAGAGCGGGGGGACGTTTGGCACCTTCATGGCCATCGGTATGGGAATCCGCTGCTGAGGAAGACGAGGAGCAACCTCCTTCATCTCCACAACACAAGTGTACAGCTATGGGACTCTTCCAGTAATTACAACCACAGCTCTGTGTCTGCTCGATGCTGTCTCCACCCACAGTCTAGTTTTGTCAATAAAAGCTCATATTTGTCAAATGGCTTTCAGAGTGGATGTGTTACACTTTCTGATGCTGACAACATCCTGCTCCTGAGTGACGGACACAAACAGCAAATTTTATCTTGAAGGAAAATTCCAGCTGCTCACAATGAACTTTTTGCTTGCTTTTTTGGTTAGTTCTACAACCATCAAACTTAAAACCATGAACTGAACAGACCTTGTGGCGCTGTGACGTTTGTGTCGTCCAGAGGGTTCACGATGCCGGGGTAATCTTTACCAAATGACAGGTGTTTTATCAGGTGGGTCATGTTTATCTGCAGGATGACAGACACAAAGATTAGAAGCTGATTGGCTTCAGAAAAATGTCTTAAATTCCAGGTCTTTGTGAAAGATGCCAGTATCAGGTCTGTCATCTGAAGACTCTGAACAGACACAGCTTTACATCTACATCAATACTAATAAGGGACACTTGTATCCTTAGTATTAGTGAGTATTAAGAGTTACTTACGTTGTCTAAGCCGAAACTCTGCAGGTCATGTACTGCAAACAAACAGAACAAAAAAAAGATCGTTAATTACAAAAGCCTCAAATACACATTAAGTAATGAAAAAAAATGTATCCGAACAGATCTGTCAGAAATGAGAGTCATTGATCAGTTTGATTGGTTCTGCTGTTCAGTCCTGTTAGTTAACGGATGAAAAGCAGCAAAAGGCTGAAGCCAACAATGTTCAGATCAGGTACAAGCTGCAGGTCACAGCTGTTCTCAGGGTGCTCATCACCCTCAACACACTCATCCAGAATGACCTCAGCATGCTGCCACTGTATGTAAGATTAATTCCTCTACAGTGAATGTGGCAGTTTTTAAGTATGTTCACCATGAGAGTGGATGTTACTCTGAAGTCTGATTGGCTCCACAAACCTGACCAGACTTGACCAACAAAACTAATAATAAATAGGTAACTACAATTCTAAGAGTTCACATTTGACATCAGAAAAAGTGTAAAACACAGCAGGTTTCTTAGAGTTGCACTAAACAGATTTTCAGTCTAAATGAGATAAACCTAAGTTCTTCATTCTTAGTTCACACTGACACCATCAGATGTTCAGCAGGTGTCTACAGATGGACGACAGTGACACAGTGAGATCCAAGCTGATGTGCAGACGCTTGCTGGATGAGAAAGGTCGGACTTCAATATCAAGGTTTCTAACTGAAGAGAATCAGCTTTCTACAGCTAATGAAATTTCTGCCCATATATTGATACCACTGTTATATTTAGATACATTTACTGGTTTAATATTTAATATGTGTTGAGAAACACTCTAGAATCTAGAATATTTGGGGGCTTCTTGTGAGTATAAGGGGGAAAAAAAATCACATCAAATGTAAACTTAACAACTGAACAAAATATGTTTGTTCCTGTACATAAGTATCTGAGTGTCATCCTTAAGTCGTATTCACTTAATATCACAAAATAATTGTATACTTCAATACATTTCCATGTAACAAACAGGTTCCTGTACTGGAATGAGGCCGTTCTTCAGTAAAGTTTACAGCGCTTTACAAAAATAATAAAAACTGCAAATAAAGATGCACTTACTTTCCACAGCGTGCACTGCAGAAAGAAGAGAGAAGAGTCACTATAACGATGCAGGTAGACAACAAACCACGTTAAGTTCATGTGTGGGAGGATGCCAGGAGGGGCTGCACAACACTGACACTCTAATCCCATTCAGACAGGAACA
>JBBMOC010000216.1:158245-160745 GCA_037975185.1 Centropyge bicolor | reverse complement strand
CATATCATTATGGATATTTTACTGTATATTATTTCTGTATCTGTATACCACATATAGTTCATTCATCTAGACTTCATTTGCAGAAATATTTGCACATATAGTATCACATACCACAGCATATATTGTAAACAGCTTCTCTAATGTTACTTCTCCAATTTCTTCCTTTACTATTTATTTAATTCATTCAAAAAGATTATAGTTAATAGCTTATTCATATAGCTCATCTGTTTTCTTACCTCATGTGAATTTCACCCTGCAGATCAATAAAATCTTTTTTCATAAATATACTTTAATAATTTAAAGCACAGCAGCAGGTTTTGCAAAACTGCCTCCAGTAATGTTAAGTGTTCATGGTTTGATGCAAATGGACTAAAACATGCAAAATCTCTGGTTTGGACCTTTAGAGGAAATAAGTGATAAAAATGCCTCAAAGTTATATGATATCAGGTTTCTTTGAAAAAGCATCTCCAGTTTATTTAACCTGATATATTTGCATTTTTATCACCAGCCTTGTCGTTATGTTGCTCTAGTATTGAATTGTAACTGTTAAATGCGTCTTTTCTGCTGCTGCTCAGGTTTACTGAGCATTATGAAGATGATGTTAAGACTGTAACTTGATGTGTTTCATATATTTGTTCATTTACAGGAGAAACTGCTCAGTTAGCCTTGTTGTTAGCCGCAGCAGCTAACAGCCTGTGTGTCTGAATGGCTGCTGCTCTGTGATGAATTAAAGCCGCTCACCGGTCGCTCCTCCCCACGTCTTCACTCGGAAATCCTCCAGAGTTTTGGGATAAGCGTCAAACTGCTTCAGTTTATTTAACGTGTCCATTTTCTGCGCCAAAAAACCACCGACAGACACGAATGTTAGCGACAGATTCCTGCACTTCAGACACACATCAGTCCTCCGCTTTCACTTCCGGGACACACACGGGGCACGTCTGGACCAATCAGCGCCCGCCGCGTAATTTGGTCTTTTTTTCTTTTTTCCTTTTTTTTTGACGAAATATAAAGGTAAATTTAAATACAACCAAAAATAAAAGAAGCAGAATGAAGACATCGTAAAACAAAAAATACATAAATCATCATGAAGCTTTTGTGAAAGTTTCAATACGAATCTGGTTAATTTTTACATTTATTTTTTATGCTTGTTATTCATGATTTTATTTTGATATGTATAGGTAATTGTTTGAGTTGTAGCTCTGTGTGTTCAGTTGTCAACTTTTGTAATTTGATATTTTATTTTGACTTTCAATAAATACAAAATAGAAATTAGGAGTTAACAACATAAACAATATATGATACTGAGGTCCTGCTTGTCTGTTACTGAACTATTAAAACTTTTTAGGAATCTTTGACTTATTTTCGCTCTGGTATCAAAAACTGTCACAGATATCTGACCAGTATAAACCTGTGTATTCAACAGCCATTAAACTGAAAAATCTTAATGACTGTGTACTATGCTAAAGTCAGAGGATGGACAAAGATTCAAATATTTTAATTAATTTTAATTAGACTTTGTACAGTTTAGAAAACAGGGAGCTATTAGCATACATATTGACACTTTAACATTACAGAGCATAAAATAAACTCATCCAGAGTCGATCTTGTCACCTCTTTAAGACAACATACTTGCTCATTATGCTTGACAGAGAAACCTGTTTTTATGTGACTTCATGTAAACATGAATTCCTGTTCTCCAGAAATCCAGATAATCACAGGTTTCCAAAGTCAAAAATGACCAGTGCCAATAATCACAGTGACACTAGAGTTTGTAAACAAACTGTCACTTTCATTTGTCACCGATTGTTTTCTACAGTTGTGTTTTGTCATGACATTTGGGAGACAGGATGAAGAGCACAAGCTGGTAGAAAGTGACGACTAGATTTACATGTAAACAGTCAATCCTGACATCAGAGACAGGACGACTTCATCAGCATCTCTCCTCCTCTTCCTCCACGTCCCGCTTGGCTTTCAGTTGACCTATGACCTCGTGTCTGACCCCGAGGTCGGCCACCGCCGTCTGCACCAGCTGCAGACGGGTTTCTCTGAGGGAACGTCTCAGCTTGGCTCGTCGGTTCTGAAACCAGATCTGTGAAAGAGAGAGAGGAGAGTCAATGTGTAAGTACAACGTGCTCTCATGTAGGACATCTAATTTTACATTCCACTGGAAATCACAGAGTTTGTAATGGTTTTGCACAGTTAATGAGGTTAAAAGTAACAGCAGCGGAAGCAGTGGAGATATTTTACTTTCACAATAATATTTAGGTTAAATCTTCAGTGTGTGATGTCTGAACCTGTATTCGGTCCTCGTCCAGGTCGAGTCTCCCTGCCAGCTGCTCCCTCAGCTGGATACCTGGATAACAGTTCACCTGAAACACTGTCTCCAGCACATTCACCTGCACAGAGAGAGAGAGAGAGAGAGAGAGAGAGAGAGAGAGAGAGAGGGAGAGAGAGAGAGACAGAGAGAGACAGAGAGA
This sequence comes from Centropyge bicolor, assembly GCA_037975185.1. Lineage (NCBI taxonomy): Eukaryota > Metazoa > Chordata > Actinopteri > Pomacanthidae > Centropyge > Centropyge bicolor. The sequence goes on along the minus strand of JBBMOC010000216.1, from coordinate 158,268 downwards.
GAGAGGGAGAGACAGAGAGAGAG
>JBBMOC010000216.1:126761-153662 GCA_037975185.1 Centropyge bicolor | reverse complement strand
ATGTTTGCAATGATAATGCTGCTATACCACAACTACTGTAAACATTGGGTCTGTAATTCTATATATTTTTAGAAAGGCAGTAAAATGCATCAGTAACTCTCCACTTGACAGAAAAGGGTTCAAACTGAAACCCTCTGTTTCTCCTCACCTGCCCAGGGTCGGTGCAGTTTCAGACAGTTCCCAGGTCTTTCCAGCTCCAAACCCAGAATCCGCTCGATGGAAAACGCCGGCCTGCTTTCTTCTGTCACAGGAGCCGGAGAGGACGTCATAATGATTGATCTGACTAACTGATCAATAAACAGAATGAGAGCAGAAAGCCTCCAGCGTGCTCACCAAAATACTGACAACAACCAAGACAGAAATTATTCCACGAGTCGGTTTTCTTTCAGTAAAAATCTTAATTATATTAAACGTTCAGTGCAGCAGACCTGAAGTCAGCTGAGAGGGTGGATGGATGTTAAAGTGTGAGGAACATGTGAAGCAGCAGGAAGACAAACTCCTACCTGCTGGTTTAAATGGGAGTGGAGGATTTACACTGGTCACCAATTAGAATTAAGAAGTGGTTTTCCATGTGAATGAGGTTCCCTGAGGTTCCACACAGCAGCTAATCTCCGCTCTGTGTGTGTGTGTGTGTGTGTGTGTGTGTGTGTGTGTGTTTTCCCTCCTGTGATTCTCTGTATGGGTGCAGGTATGAGATTAGGACGAGGAGCCTTTTTAAAAACTCTCACCAGTGTCAAACACACACAAAGCGTAATTGCACCCTTTTCTTCTGAATTACCAAAGTAGAAAATCAGTTTAGTTTTCACACTAGAAATACGTCCGTGCTTCTGCCGCCGGAGTTTAATCTAATAATAATAATAATGATGATGATGACAATAGTAATGATTCCGGTGAGATCCACTAATGCCATTAGCCTAATCTGTGTGTGTTGTGATGCAGATGAAGCGTGTAGCGTCTGAATGCAGGTTGAAACAGCAGGGAGGGAGAAACCTTTTCAGAAGCAGATTAGCTCCTAATGAAGGCCTGAAGCAGCTTTAAACTAACAGCACACTTGTTTATTTAACCCTGAATGAAAGCGTGAGGATGTGAGAGGAAGGCCAATCAAACTCTGCTTTACAGGTGAAGCAATATTTTGGGAAACAGATTTATTTTCACTTTCTTTCCAAGAATAAGATCATTATCAACTTCATGTCTGTGTGTGAATAAGAAGCTGGAGCACAGAGGTGATGATCTGAGCTCAGCATGAAGAGAGGAAACAAGGGGGCAGAGCAAGTTCAAAAATACATCAAGCACACCTTCAGAGCTCTCTAACTAACATGTTGTGTCTGGTTTTAACATTAACAGAGACGGAAAAACAACCATTTGTGGTTTCAGGGGGAGTTGAATAATGAGGTTTCCTGACAGTTTGTCCAGTTCTTCTCTGCAGCATCTCCAGCTGAAGCACTGGTTCTATCAGTGAGCACAAGTTCTGGTTTGTTTACAGGCAGGATGGTACCAAACCTGGCAACCTCACTGTGCTAACAAGACTTCAAGAAGGTGGACACTGCACCTGTTTGTTCTGTTGTTTGTCTAGTCATAGTTCAAGCATCTAACTCCCCTGTGTAGAAGATAAACCATGGAGACACCCTGTACTCGCTGTTTGCCCTTGTTCCCAGTCTTTATGTTAATGGTGACATAAATGCTGACATCATCATCACAGTGATGGAAGTTCAGCATAAATGAGAACTTTTCTGTCTTCTAATGTTCCACCAGTGGAAGCAGGACATGTCATTTTCAGCTCACTGGACAAACTGGGCTCATTGATCCCACCTGGTTTGTTGTTGTAACGACAGTCATGAGAGTTAGTGGAGTCACCTGAGGCTCAGAGGTGAGCGGCTTGAGAAGCTTCACCAGTTTCTACAAGAGGAAGAGGAGCAGAAGAGTCAGCGGATGAAGGAGAAGATTGAGATAGCAGCTCTTTCACACACAGTCAGAGTCACAGAGGAGGAGCTGAGAGCTGAAGACGTCTCACTCCTGTAAGACTACAAGGCTGCAGTGGAGAGTCCTGCAGCACCCCCTGCTGGATGATCTGTAAACTAATGCCTTGATTTGGGAATTGTCAGGTTTTATGAAATAAGCATCAGAATAGAAAATCATGATGTTCCATTCTGAAGATAAACAAACTATAAGCTCATATAAAAGTTTGTTCATTCACCACTTTATTAAATATTTACATGACAAAGTGTAAATGCAGATTCCACAAGTCAGACAGGTGTGATGAAACTGACACAGGCAGCGTTAGAAAGGTTGGTATGTGTAACATCTACTGCTGCTTGAAACAAAACAAACCACCACACAGAATCGTTTCCTTTAAGATAATTTATTTTGTACAGTAAAACAGAGGTTCAGAGGCTGCATTTGATCCACTGAGCGGCTTTGTGGAGAGGACAGGGGAGGATGGATTTACACACACTCAGGATGTTCCGAACTTTGAGGGCAACCATTTCTCAGCTCGTGTGGTTATTGAGTATCTTACAAAGATGGACAATCAACCAACTCATAAGTCAATTGTGACAAAGTTTCCGATAAGTGATGTCATGACATGAACTGCTGCCAGCGATGACACGATGCAGGTCAAACAAACAAACTTTGTTGAGGGTGCGTTCAAGTAACGCCACAACTCTCTGACACAAACAAGATTCCAGATGTTGGAAAATCTGTCACACAACTAGTTCTAGCAGGCCAACAACTAAAAAAAGGCATTTTTCTGTAGGAATAAACATAGAATACACTCTTATCTCTACCTCCTCTCAGAAAGGCATGAGTGTTTGTTGTTCTGAGTCCGTATCATCATTGTGATGTGAGCGTTGTGGGGTCAGTGAACGCAGCCCTCTCCAGAGGGTTTTAAGCCCAGACAGGGGGGTGTTTGTTTCCGTTTATTTGGGAGGCCTGTAGGCGATCTTCCTGCTCTTCAGCACAGACCACCTGTGTCTCTTCATGTAGTAGATCAGAGGGACGAGGATGGCCGAGCCCAGAAGCAACTGGAGAGAGAACGAGAGTGGAAAGATTAATCCCACAACAAGCTCCATGTTTACACCCTGCTGCCATTTGTTCTACTGTGTCTGTGTGCTTTGACTACAATCTAGAAATTCTTTCAACTCAGAAAATGTCAAGTAAAAGGTGGATTTATAGGCATGTCTGGTGGTTTTGTGATTAAGACGTATACTATAGACCCAGACCCTCTGTTTATGGAATGACATGCTCTCCTTTAGCCTCTGTCACACATGATGTCTGTCCCTGAAATGTTTGGGACATTTCCTGCATGGAGTCATGAGTGAATGGGAGCAGGGATCAGAAACCTGAAAATTTCAAATGATGCCCACCCCTTATCCAGTCTGTAGTGTGTGTGTGTGTGTGTGTGTGTGTGTGTGTGTGTGTGTGTGTGTGTGTGTGTGTTGTACCTTCAGTCCCATGCGTTTGCGTTGGTCGTGCTCCGGCTCGGCAGCCCACCTCAAGAAAGTACACACGTCTTTAGCAACCTGGCTCATGGTTGCAGGGGTTCCTATGACAGCAGACGCACAACGACCATCAACACAAGAACTTTCACAGCATTTTGTTGTTAAATCTTCTATCACAACATTTTTTTTTAAACAATAGTACCTAACATTGCTGAGTTATAAATGTGTTTTTGTGTATTAATGGGATGGAATGGAAAGTCTGTTTTGGCAAATCTAGATTTATCAAATATGTGGAAAATTGAGGTATTTATATTGAACCTTGAAGAAACACAATATTAACAATTTAAAGCTAAATCATTGCAACTAAATGCATCAAAACCAAAAGTCACGTGGTCATTTCAAGCGAGGCCTTGTTATGACACTGTTGTGGTGTCGCACTGGTTCTGAAATGAGGATTGTCACTGTGTTTAAAAGTAAACCTTTAGACTAAGCCGTCTCAATTTTAAAACAACGATTTCAAGAGAAAATACTACTATTAACACTGTTTCCAGGTTGTTTTTGTTGAGACACCTGCCCACAGTGCAACATATGAACATGAAACCAGCTACATCTCTGCTCCTTCATTCTATTTTCAGATGGCAAACAAAACTGTGCATCATCGCTAACATCTGATAAGGACTGGGACAGATACCTCTCCTGACAAAGCCATTATTTTATCATTGCACAATCACCATGAAACCAGGTTTATGACAATAGCTGCTCTTTGTGTTTGCCTATAAAAACATTTACAATAAACAAGATCTTTAGATGTGATGTGACAAAGTCCTTCCCAACTTTACTGCTACACGGCACATTAAAAAAAGTGGTTTCAGCCTAAATCTAGGGCTGAAACTGAGAAAAAGATGCATTTACAAATGTAATGTATTGTGGATGTAGCCTCTGTTCACACATGATTATTAATTATAATATAAGCTTTGATCAGTGAATCAATTTTGACTCACTGTTTCATCATAGTCTTAGAGTTAACTTGAGGGAAGAGGTGAGCCGGGGGAAGTCCTTTGTTTTGTGATTTGAGCATTAACATTTCAGCATTCTCTCCCTTTCTGCACTGCTCACTGTTTGCCTGCACCTTACTCACCATCATCAAACTCCAGCACCTCGTTGTAGATGGGTGGGGCCATACCGATGGCCTGGCCGGGGAAGTATGGGTTGTAGTAGAGACCCTCTCTCACCGTCACTCCTGCTGGAGGTTCGCAGTATCCTGTCAGCAGACTGAACACGTAGTCCTCTCCTCCATGTCTGAGGGGAGCAGGGGGACACAACAAGTGAACACCGAGGATGTGCAGATTTAAGATGTTCTCGTGGCTTTCAGCCATAACTCTGTGCATTTTCTGTTTGTCAGCTGGTACCTGGCATTAACAATGTAGCTGAGATCTGGGGGCAGGGCTCCATTGTTGGCGACACGGGCTGCTTCAGAATTGGGATATGGCTTTGGGAAGTAGTCCGACAGCTTTCCTGGCCTGGTGAACATCTCTCCACTCTCATCAGGACCGTCCACTACTTCAGCCTGAACACAACACACAACACACATTCAGAGTAAATTCAAGCTGAAAAGTGAAAACCCAGAAACGGGTTTTTATGAACAAAATTTCAAAACCTTTCTATGACTTCTTTAATATATAAAATTTTCACGACAATTATGCTCACACACACACACAGCCTCACCTCCTCAGCGATGGCCTTGACCTCGGCCTCTGTGTGTGACACTCCCACCAGATTTCTGAAGGCCAGGTACTCCATACTGTGGCAGGCTGCACACACCTGCTTATACACCTGGTAACCACGGCGAACACTGCAGGAGGAGAGAGACACTTAGGGTGAGAATGGTGGCCATCCTCTACAAAGTGTAAGACTAAAGGCTAAATTCCTCAGGAGTATCTCTTTAGCGCTACAGTACGGGAATTTACTCTCACTGATTGTGTTCAATAAGGCAGACTGTGGAGTGAGTGTGTGTGTGTGTGTGTGTGTGTGTGTATCCATCACACCTAGCGTGGTCCAGAGAGGACAGAGGTCCAGCGTGGCTCCAGGGGTAGTGAGGGGGGTGGAGCTCAAGGTCAGAGGCTTTGACAGACTGGTGGAGCATCAGAGCGAGCCCCGCCCCACCGGCTGTGACCACACCTAGTGTTGTCAGGGCAACCTTCTTGCTCCTCGGCAGGGTGGCGAAGGACATGTTGGCCTACAGAGGAACAAGAGCACAACAAGCTACAAGTTAGTTACTTACTTAAAGTCATCCCAATACAACAATGTAGATTAAACAACAGAAGTGATTACTTTATATTCCATGTTTTAAGAATGAGATGAGAGCTGACACCATTAGGTGGTGAACACATAAGCTGAATAACACAAAATGAATCTTTAAGTAATGCTTTTTAAAAAATGGAAATGGTAATAATTCACTGTTTCTAGCACCCCAAATGTGAGTTGTCTGTTTTGGACTGTTGGTGGTCTAAATAAGCAGAAAATATTAAGATTATGAAACACTGATGCACAATTTTACCATTATCTTGAATTCCATAGGCCAAATTAATAATTGAGAGATCAGCAGCCCTACTCTAGTAGACTCACTCTTTCTATATTAAAATCTGGGTCAGTGTATAGGAAAATTTAAAGATACAATCAGAAAAACTGTTTTAAACAATGGTAAAAAAGATTCTTAGAAAGTAGGGCTGCAACTAACAACTGTTTTCATTGTAAATGAATCTGCAGATGAACCCATTGTTTAAACAACCTTTTGATCTCTAAAATGTAAAAAAAACAACAACTGATTTCTCACATTTAAGAGCAAAGCATGACTCTCAATTGCTCCTGCAACGACATTTGCACCTGTCCGACTTAAAGTTTACTTTAGGATACAGCTTTACTGTATGGATACTATCTGCTAAGTGCAGGTCATCATAATGTCCTTGCTGGCTCTCCTTATGAAACTACCCTTCACTGCTGTCACTGTGACCATGCAGCGGGCGTCGCATGAAAGCACCCCTGCATCACTATGCACACACATATACACCAACTTCCATCTCCAACCAGAAACCATTCTACACTCAGGAAGGGAGTCTGTTAGAGTCCCACATGTTGAAGTACATAGTGGCAAAGTGGTTAAGATACATTTCATATGCTGAGATCACTATTGATTAGTTAGCAGAATAACCAGCAATCGATCAATAGTGAAACTAAATGCTAGTTACAGCCCTGAAGAAAGACACTTTTTACTGTTGATACAATTTAGAAAATCTCTACATACTCTTGCTGACCAGTTTCCATTTGTAACTGAGCAAACAGATACATGACTGAAGACACTTTGTAAAAGACACAAGGACATTCAACTTCATGTTTTCTCACCTCCACTGAGCGTCAATTAACACAAACATGAAAGAAATATGGACAGTTCAAGTTAGTCTCAGATGACAAATAGCGAACAGATGAAGAGTTCAGCAACAAACGGGTCAGGACGGCTTTCTCCACCGGAAGTCCTTTCAGTCCTTGAAATGCTAACTGACTAGCTGATTAGCTGGCTAACGAGCTACTTTAGCCGGTTCGGTTTCAGGCAAAATATGAACGCAACGTGACTAAAGTCAGAATTGAAACAATTACACACACAGATCACATTTGTTAGTGTGCAGATCCGTGTCCATACACTGTTAACTAAAGCAGAAGTTTGATCTGAGTGAACCTGTCAATTTGCCGGGTGGCTGACACGGCACCAGGAGCAAGCTAACCGGTTAGCTTAGCACATATAATGATGGCCACCAAGTTTAACAGATCTGTGACGAGTGATATAACAGTTATAAACGCCATGGAGGTCTATACATTTGAAAAATGAGTAAATATCAGAGGAGCTAAAGCCACAGTCGTTGGTGACATCCTAAAATATATGTCGGAACACGAGTGACCTTGTCTTACCCCACTGACAGCAGCCAGGCTAACGTTAGCTTAAAGTCAGGACACCACACAGCAGCGTTTTTCTCTTAAACTGTTGTTATAAACTCGCTCACGTTCTGGGGGATAAACATTCTCATAAACACTCATACATCGACCTACCACCGGGGCCTTGATCGCCTTCGGCGTGCTGAGCAGAGCTCTGCCGCTCCCCGATAGCACCACGACTCGTAGCGCCGCCATCTTCTCTGCAGGTCTGAAAGCAGCTTCGAGCAGCGATGAGTCTGAGCCTTCCGGTCTGAACCTTCAAAATAAAAGCAGCACGATCGACGTGAAAAGTGCTATATTTACATTGAATTTTCCGGTCAAAACTGTCAGAATAAACGTTATCATCTATTGTCTATTTAAATCAAGGTGATGTATCAGTATAATTACCACACTATATTTTCTTATCTCATGTTAAAAATATGTTGTTTATGATTATGTGTAAACGTTTAACGTCATTTTTTTCTGTGGGTTCCATTTCTCTCGGTGTCTCTTGATGCTCTTATTTTAAAGGTGGTCCTCTCCACCTGACCGGAACTACATCGCCTAGCTGATTTTTGTTGACTTCACAGAAATCTTACACAACCTGGATTTACACAACTATTTTTTCACGTTGTTTTATAACAAATTACAAAACAAAGTCAAAACATTAAAATAATCACAGATCGATTCTCAAATTTCTGTTTTGTTCTGATCAGTTTGTTGATAAATCAGATGTGAAGGTGAGTGAGTCTGTTCCAGGACTCTCCATTTGACCCACATTGTAACGATGCTGTCAGACTGTAAATCAACAGTAACATGATCTTAGTTACGACACAAACCCTTTAATAAACTCTCACTGATTAAGGCTCTTTCTTAATATTGTTTAACACAGACATGAAGACAAACAGACATCAGTTCCTCCTGCACCTTCAGCCCTTGACCCCAAATAGATTTTGAAGGAGAAAACTTTATTAAACCCCTGAGGAGATGACATCATGCACTTCATCCAAACATGCTGTCTCCTTGGTTTGTCCATAACTTAGGATATTGTCTATCTTTCTTGATCAAAACTGTTTCAATACTTATTATGGAGCTGTTGTGCCTGTGCCCTCCTCAAGATGGAAGCACAGCATCAACAAAATATAAGGCAGACACAGGAACCTGCCGGGGACCTCAGTTACTAATGAAAAGTCAGGTTCTTTCTTTTTGTCAGAATTAATTTATATGTCTTTACTGAATCTTTGTCAGTGTGTGCCAGATGACACAGACCGTGTCTGTATGTTTATAAAAGGGATCTTCTGAAGTCTAAAGGTGGAGTGGACAGAGCGAACCTGGAGATTTATTTGGAGCCGACATTGAGGGTCCTTACTGTCAATCCAAATAAAAACGCTTTCAGTCTAAAACGATTGACAGGTAAAGCAACTATAAACACAGCAACTGAAAAGAAGGAATTGATCACCTGAACCATGTATTTAAATATGTAAATGGTGCAAAAATGCTTCTCAAAACAAAATGAAACCCAAAACCGTTCAGATAAATGTCAAGCTAAGTTAACGTCCATTGGAGACGAAGTAATCAGGTGGAAAAGGAAGATCCAATCTAAATAATGAAAGAACAAACATCTAGCGTGAAATGTTAAGATCCATCAAAACAGCCAGCTTGTTGGAATGACCTTAAGTTGGTTGTGAGCGTAACTGCAGATGGATGTTTGCTGTTTGACAGCAGGTGGGTAATAAACTATTCATCAGCCCCAGCAGTGACTGTCATCGCCCGTCATGTTTGCTTGACAGGAGGCTTCTCTGTGGAGCCGCCACCAGGTACGTGCCGAGCATACGAGCGCTCCGGATGTACAGCTGGGTGACGACTGCCACGGCTTCAAATCAGGCCGGAAAATTCAGTCCGAAGCTCGTCGGAAAATGAAACATGAGTGTGAAGTGTGATGGGTCCAGAAACATGAGCAGATGGATGAATAAACAGGTAACAAAGCTCCAGGTTAGAATAACTTGGATTGAACATTTGGATGAAAGAAAGAAGGCAAGCACTCACATTTTTACCCAAACTGTCTGTTGTAAACATCCATCACCTGCAGTGAAAAGAGAATCTGGATGAACTGTTGCTGTGTTTCCAACCTGTGTTCTGCCCCACCAGACTTCACTGTAGTGATGTTTCCAGATTTCATCTATTGACTTGGTGACATTTATTAACTGTAAGTGACTTGACTGTTTTTTGAATATGAAGAACTCGATAGTTGTAATTATGAACACATCCAATAAAGATTGTATTTATCTTTGTGTGATTGTGTTTATGTCTGATGGCTCAGATTTCTGCACACAGCAGCAGTTTCACACATCAAGGCCCAGTTGCATTATGGGGGCAGATCGATGGGAATGTGTTGTTGAACCCTGTTACCAGATGAGAGGATCCATCACTGCTGTGTTGGACACTTTCATACTGTTATTGCTGTTGTACGAGTTCAGCGGGACGAGAAGGAGAAAAAGTCTGTAGTTTTACTCTTCAGTGTGTGTTTGTTGTGTCCGTGTCCTTAAGGTCTAATGACATTTGCAAAGTTGATTCATTAAGTATTGTAAATCCAGAACAAAAATTATTTAGGCTGATTATTTTTATACAATCTGCCTGTGAGCCCTGAAAACTGTAAACATAAAGCTGACATGAACAGAGCAGCTAAAATGAACAAGAACAGATCAGCATTCATTTCCCTGTTTTGTTTATGTGCTGTAAAAGGCCTGGATTTGTCTCATAAATGGAGGATCAGTTCTCTTCAGTAGAATCAATTATGGTTTCTGTTATGGCTTCCTACATACAATTATGTTATTGTGCTGAAGTGTTGAACGACAGAAAATGAATCTGGCTTCCAATTAGCATTCAGACTGTTTTCTTCAAGTCGGATGCACAGTTGCATTTTCCTCTTATTTACGTGTCCTTCATGTATTTGTTGCTCTCCAGTGTGGAGACATGGTTTGTTTGTTAAAAACCTCAGAGTCCTCATCGTCACCACAGTTGTGATGTTGAAGCCCAGGGAGCAGTCGTGTATCCTGTGCAGCTGTAACCCAGAGAGACTGAGGCTGAGCTTTTCAGTCAGCAGTAAAATAGTTGTTTTTGTGCAGATCTGCAGAGATGACATCTGGGTAATTAAAAGGAGACGAGATTAGATTTGCACACTGACAGCCGAGGTGATGGCACATGTGGTTTTATGCTGTGTGTCCAGGGACAGAGGATCAGTCATCATTAAAATCTCCTGTTGATCGTTAATGCACAAACATATTCTGCCAAACCTCTGTATGTTTTTAACAGAATAGACTTATTATGATTGAGTCATAGTTTTGGAATAAAAAAAGAAAACCTGTGACAGATCAACATTCACACGCTGGTGAGCAGAGCTGGCAGCTGAAGTCATTGTCTCAGATCTTTTAATGGCTGCCGAGGACACATGCTGTGTAATTATAGACATGTTAGCTGTCATGAAGATTAGGGGCTGTGCATCAGTCTCTGTGTGACTGTGTGTTATTAAAGCTTGTGTATTTTGAAGTGTCCGTGGCTGCGGCACAGAGTGTGAGGGAAGGCTTTGTGTTCGTTCCCTTTGGTTGTGCAGAGATCCGTGTGTGCACGTGTTGTGTTACATGTGTGTGTCTGAGTCGTGTCAGACGTTAAAATCACAATGAGACACTCTGACAGCCAAATGTATCTGCGTTTCAAGTCCATGACATCTGATGCATTAATTATACTGATGTGTGCAGATAAACAGGCTGCAGGAAGAGAGCAGCTTTGACAGCTGTATAACTCTGCCTTTTTAAGTATTAACAAGTAATACAATGACTACGACTACTACTACTACTACTACTAATAATAATACATTTTGTTTGTATAGCACCTTTCATCAAAATGTTTTACAACAAAGTAGTTACATGCATGTAGAGCTTCACATAAAAAGGAACATTAAACAGGGATAGAAAATTGAAAAGATTGAAAATACTGCTCTTACTTTATTACTCTCAATTACTCATTGTAGCCACTAGGGGGCAGAGTTTAAAACACTATGAATAAGAGCAGATCAGACTCTTGTCACTGGGGAGGGCTGTGGATGCTGACCGGGTGTTCTCTGGTTAGTAGGTCAGAAGAAATGTTTGTTTTTTTTTAATTGAAAGGTTCAAACCTTTATTTTGTGAGACAACAACATTTGTAAATGCTGATAAATTTATGTCACACAAGCCATAAAATATGCATCTTTCTGTGCCTAATGTTTGTTGTTTGCTTCTTTGGAGACTCATAAATGTTGTAAGTGACTTTTCATCTGGACTGAAATGTCTCCTGGTGCACGAGCTTAAAAGCAACTTCAAAACGACTTTCATAAGTACATGTAATGCACATTATGAACCACCAGCACCAAATGCACTGTTTTCCTCTGAGGCCGGAGTCACCGCCGCCGAATCCTCGCTGGGGTCCTTTGTTTGAAGTGGTACTGTGCTGCTTTCCTACACAGTCCTTGTGATCTGGATCAAAGACCAAGATTACCAAGCAGCATTAGCTCGTCATTGTACTGACGCATGACAGCTTATGTATAATTTCCTATTCACTCAGGTTCTTTTCAAGTTCAGCACTTACTTGAATTTTATGCTTGCTTGCTGAAAGTTAGTGACAATAGATCATGTTCAGTATGTTCATAATGTTCACTGTACAAAGTCTGCAGCCCTCACAGAGTTTCTCCTCGTCCATGACCATGACTTCAGGTGTGTCAGTGACTGATGTTAGTATTGAACTGTAGACAGCAGGACGAGGTCACGCTGCCTAAAAAGCTGATAAACCATAAAACTGATAAAAATAACAGCTCCTCTTGTTTTGTTTGCTGCATGGAGGCCAAACATAACACAGCTTTAACTATGTGTTTGGAACGTTTGTTAATAAAGCTTTTTAAAATTGTCCTTGTTTTATTGAGAAAAAGTTAATTTTGTCTTAAGTTAATTTTGAATTTAAGGCAGGTCATAACTTTTCAGTTTTCTTTGCTTTTGCTTTTGATTTAGACACAACATGGGCGGAAATTGGAAAATGGAATCACCATTGAACTAAATATTTTTGCTCAAACATGATATATAATAACATATTTTCATTTTAGTGTAAGATAAATTATTCATTTTTGTGGATCATATCAATGATTTGAATCCATCTGACTTGAACTCCTTGACTTGACAAACAGGGAGATCTGGATGTGTGTGAGAAATATTTGAATGGCAAGTATGAAATCAGACCTGTTTGTGCTTACATGATCGATGAGCTCCACAAAATCACCACAGTCGACTGGAATGTGAGGAATGTGTGTGTTAGACAACACACGCGTTATGATCCCTTCACACACAACCCTCCTCACACCGGCGACCTCGCACGACTGTCTGCATAGTCATAAGACCTTCGGAGTCTCGCGGCACGCCAGATCAATACATTTATTAATAAGCGCTGATGGCTGTGTTCTCCACGCAGCATCCTTGACTCACGAGCAGGTCGCCGCGTATTCGTGACCTCGATGGATTCTTAATTCAGACAAGTGGAGCGAGCATCAAACATCTCCTCCACCTCCCACGACGTCACTGAATAATTGAACCCGGCTTTCCAAGATGAACATGGCGTGAGGCGACGGGAGCAGGGAGGAGGGAGGAGGGGGGAGGGAGGAGGGGCAGGTGGAGGAAGGTTAGGGCCTTCTGGGCGGGGGTGAGGCGAGGGGGGAGTTCCTGTTTTGGACTGGTTTTCTTTTTTCAGTTTCTGAGGCGGATTAATTTGTGTTTTTTTGTTTCAATGCAGATCATGTTTTATTCAGGCAGAGGAATCTATGAAAGAACATGAGGCCTTAATGTGAGAGTCGAACCCTGACAGGTGAAGGTGTGCTCCTCTGCTTTCAAGACTCTCTCTGCTTTACATTAAAGTTTCTTTCAGTTCAATCATAATTTCAGTTTATTCATTCTTTGTGTTATTAACATAAACGTACAGAGCCTTGAAAGTAATGAACCATCTTTTTTTTTTAAATATCAAAGATTGTTCTTGCATTGTAAATTTATCTAAGACCATTTTCGGAAAAATAAGTAAAATAAGTTAAGCAAGATGAAAAAAAAAATCATATGGGAGGTCAAGATTTTGATTCCATAGTTTAGTGTCTCGTAATTTAATAATTTAACAAAACACTTGCAGTCATTTTTGTGAAACTGTTTTTTAAAATGTCGTGAAAGATGGAAAATGTCTTATTGCTGTTTGTCATTGGTTTTAGATTGAATGACCTCAGTAACACGTTTAACAGTGAAGCTGAACTACAGACATGTTAAAGACAAAGTGTTGGATTTTATCTCTTGAACAAAGTCAAGTCAAACTGGTTTATAGCAAGAATGAGGTTGAAATGAAATCTAATTTGCAGTTTTTCACTTTTCCTGTTGTTGGTATAAAAATGAACGGATTTGCAGGTTGAACATCACTTTACATAAGTGCCTTTGCTCTGTTGAAACAACTGAAACAACTTATTTTCAAACGGTCGTATGGTCGTAACATAAAGATCCTAGACGAAACTTGGCTGGACATTAAACTCTCCTGGATAAAAACATCTATTAGAACAAAAAAATCCGGTTTGTCACATGCGGTAGATTCATAACATGACAAAATGGCTGCCTACATAACAAGCATTGGTGGTTCAGTGGTAGAATTCTCGCCTGCCACGCGGGAGGCCCGGGTTCGATTCCCGGCCAATGCAACGTCCTTTTTCCCGCTCTGCGTTCAGTAGTGTTTATATTAACACAACCTACAACTTAAAATAATTCATTTTTCACGTTAATACATTCACTCTCATTCACATGTCCACTATACTGAGCAGCAGCTCCAGCAGGTCATGGGTTTGTCTTATTGAGAGCTGTTGTCATACGCATACAGTCAGATAAAACATACTCAGAAAGCAAGTAAAACAAACTAACAAACACACAAACTTTTATATGTTTTATAAGTTCTTATGCAAAACATCACAGTGAAAGCCAAATGGTAAAACATGCAACAGAAAATCTTAATTGGACTTGAGTAAAAAAAAAAATACAGTAAAAACGTCTCTCCAGCTGGTGCCTGACCTCCAACTCGACCTTCGGTTTCTGCTGTTTCCTCCTCCAACCACAGCGAGCACAGGAGACCAGGTGGACTCCAACAGGCTGGTTTTAAATGCAGCGTTCAGAGAGCGAAGTGAAGCTGAGTGCAGAGTGAATGAAAGGTTCACTGTTTCCACTTCAGCACTGTGCTGTTCTGCTTGTTCCCATTACAGAGAGTGTTACTGCTGTCAGGGTCTGTTTACCTCACCTGAGTCTCACACACACACACACACACACACACACACACACACACACACACACACGCTGCACCTTGCTATAGCACTTAACAGATAAAAAGAAAGAGGCTTACAGTGCAAGCGGCCGACAGAGAGTGGGTGACACACACACTCACACACACACACACTCACACACACACACACACACACACACACACACACACACACACACACACACTCACACACACACACACACACACACACACACACTCGAGCAGCATTTGACTACAGATCAAACCTCTCATAATACAATGCAGCACATGATGATATGTTAGCATTGTTAGCCTGTCTCCCCTGTTCTCCCTCTGCTTCGGGGGCGAGCATTGTTGTCTGTCCCACACCTGAGCTGCACATCAACACAGAACGTAGAACTAAACCTTAATAGATTTTTAAAAAGCTCAGGTTATGAGAAGCTTCAAGTTGCTTGTTGTTAGGTTTCCACACTGAAACAGAGCCTGTGGACTGTGGACTGTGGAGTGTGGAGCTGCTGAGGCTCCGTCAGTTCGTTGTGCTCAGTCAAGCCCTCTGACCTCAGGTCTTCAGAGCAGGGACTTCTGTCTGCTCCGAGTTCAAGGCTGAAAAACTAAAGACCATTGTGCTTTTGCTGTCATCGCTCCTCGACCCTGAAACAGCAGCCTCCCGCAAAATCTGAAGCCAAGTTATTGCAGGGCTTTAAAAAAAAAACTCACTTTGTTTTTTCTTGATTTTGTGGCATCTTATTTTGTAGTTTGTACTTTGTCTGCTTGTTCTTAATTATTTATTTATTGTTTTTTTCTTCTTGCTCTTCGTAACTTCTAATCTAAATAATGTGATATAAAAGTGCATGAGAAAGAAATTCAACTAATTTCAGAATAGTTAGAATATTGAAGTAAACAGTTTGACACATCATGTGACTTCGACTGACCAATAACTGTGGTCAGAGCCTGATGTGGTTGTTCCATATTTAACACAGAGCCTCACTTTCCTCTCTGTGTCGAATCCTGCTGTCGTTGAGTTCTTGGCTACAGAACAGCGATTTCACTGTTTCCTCTTCCTCACTCATTCATTTTTCATATTGATGTTTCAACTCCATCCAACTGTTGTGCCTTGTTTCAGTCCATTTGCTTGAAGAACTCCGAGCTCCATGTGCAAGCTGTATCTGACACTTGTTGCTCTGACGTGGTGCATTTAAGTGCTGTGGGAATCTCCACCTCCAAGACCTGACTGTTGCCTGATGACGTTTACATCTCATTCAGGACAGAGGAGGCGGAGGACGGATGAGGAGGTGGAGGATAGAGGAGGTGGAGGATAGAGGAGGAGGAGGACAGAGGAGGAGGAGGATGGAGGAGGAGGATGGAGGGGGAGGAGGATGGAGGAGGAGGAGGATGGAGGAGGTGGAGGACGGATGAGGCGGAGGATGGAGGAGGAGGAGGACAGAGGAGGCGGAGGACAGAGGAGGCGGAGGACGGAGGAGGAGGAGGATGGAGGAGTTGGAGGACGGAGGAGGTGGAGGACAGAGGAGGAGGAGGACGGAGGAGGTGGAGGACAGAGGAGGCAGAGGACGGAGGAGGTGGAGGANGCTCTGGAGTCTTTGCAGACGAGACACACGGGCTGGTGATGGTCCAGACAGAAGAGTTTGAGTCTCTCAGAGTGCAGACTGCAGAGAGACATGGTTTCTCTAAGAGTCTGTCCGATGGAGTGCTCGCTCTGGTCGCTCTTCTCCGTCACTGAGATGATCTTATTCTGATGGTGACTGTCTCTCAGTGTCTGTGCCACATCTCAGCCAAACAACAATAACCTGTATTTCCTGGTTTTCCTTGGGTGAGGCTGGTGAGAGGTGGAGCCCTGTCATGATCACATGTTAACTCTAAATACCAGAGGTGGGTTGTTTCCAGTCCTGTGTTAGGAGGAAGTGTCTGATTTAAAATAAGTACATGATATGAAAAGATGTAGGTTTCACATACAGTTACTATTTTTGGCCTTGTGTTGGTTGCAATCTGCAAATCAAATCCTGTCAGAGGGATTAAACAGGCTCTGGTTTGGATTATTAATGATGGTGACAACAAATATTTGCAGACAAATTTTTTTCATCATATTTTTGAGACTAATTGAAAGTGACACATGGACAAAATAATTACTTAAAAGCGGATGACATTTTCTTGAAGAGACTAAGATACAATCCAAATTAGGTGCTGGAATGTGAATTGGTTTAGAATTTATTCCTATATAAGTTCATTCATTAGACAACTATACTATGCACATACATTAAAAACACTATTGCTGGACTGAAAACATTCCAGTCTCTCAGTGTGTGCCTCCGTCTGTCGATGCAGGGGCAGCAGCCGGGCGAGGCGACGTTATCGCCAGCACAACCTATTGATCCGTCTGTGTTATCATTCGTCAGGACGGCGGCTGGCATTGATAAGGCTTCAGGATTGGCTGCGGTAGCTGGTGCCTATCGATCGGCCCGTCTTTCTAATTGAATATACACAGTCCTGGGTATTGATAACAAAGAGCTATAATTTGATACAACAGTGGCCGCCATCGACCGGCAAATCTGATGATGTTATCAAGCAGCAAGGAGTATTGATAAATGTGATAGGAGGGGAGTATTGATAGGTAGGCTCAACAAGGCCAGGTCAGTGGAGGCGGGGGTGGCAGTGAGAGTCGACCTCATTGCTGCTGGGACCTCTGTTTCACAGCTCTGTGCTGTAAGAAACCCTCAACAAAGAAAGAAAGGGCAGTCACTAATAAAGGCCAGGTTAATCTCATTAGCATGTTTAGTTAGTGAGCAAGATACAAATCTACACACACACACGCACACACGCACGCACACACACACACACACACACACACACACACACACAGAGTCAGAGTCCTCGTTGCAATCGTCATCTAATTTCAGTCCCACACACTGAATTCTGAGGATTAAGCAGGAAGTCAGTAATTCCTCCCATGAGTCATGACATCAGATGGGAGCCGTACGAGCAGAACGTGTCGGGTGAAATAAAGATGGAGGCCAGAAGAAGAAGAGTGCACGAGGAGGCAAAGAGGTGAGAGAGAAGAGAGGAGATATTAGCTAATTACTCTGAGATACATGCTGAGAGAAGCATTTCTTCCTCACAACCCTGTGTGTGTCTGTGTGTGTGTCTCTCTGTGTGTGTGTGTCTGTGTGTGTGTGTGTGTGTGTGTGTGTGTGTGTCTGTGTGTGTGTGTGTGTGTGTGTGTGTGTGTGTGTGTGTGTGTGTGNGTGACAGAGTACCTGGAAGCCCTCATAGACAGAGGTGAAATAGAGGGCAGACAATGGAACAACCAAAGAAAGGATGTAGAACGAGAAAGGGTTTGACAGGCCGACAAAGAGAGACAGAGAACAGAGAGAGAGAGAGAGAGAGAGAGAGAGAGAGAGAGATGACAGACAAGGTGCGGTGACAAGGTGAAGAGACGAGAGCAGACAAGCTGCCACCGACGTTCACATCCAAGACAACTGCTTGGACTTGGACTCTCTCGCTTTCTCTCTCTCTCTCTCTCTCTCTCACACACACACACACACACACACACACACAGATGAAGGTCAGACAACGTGTCGTCCAACACATCAACAAAAAGTCAAGTTTGTTTTATGGCAGCTGCCCTTGAAACTATAGAGTGAGGAGCTGGTCATCAGACAGATGTTAGATGCTGCAAATGAAAATATCCCAACTCACAATATAAAAAAATCTAACGTAATCAAATAAAAAAATCCTTTTCACATGAGGTAAAATCAGATTTGGAGCGGTTTTTCAGTCACAGTGTGATGTGTAAACTACAATAATGTAGTTTGGGTTCGACAACAAAGAGAATAAAAGCAGAGCTATGGAACCATTCAAGCTGAAGGATGGCGACTCTCCAGCTTATTATTTAGGTCAGAATAAAAACAGCATTGTTCTTTTTCCTCTTTGTTTGTCATATAATCACACGATAAGACGATCAGACCTCGGCCGCTCTTCCTCCTTTGTCTTTTCAGCTCCTTCTAAATGACGGCTGGATTTAAAAATTCAGCCTTTGCCAAGCTGATGTGAGGTTTTACTTTATAAGCTCCTTCATTTATTTTCCAGCCATTTAAAATAAAAAAAACAGAAAAAAAGAACAGAATTCAGATTAAAACTGCTAATAGAAAACAACTTAGAGCAAATACAACAAACTGCAAGAATTAAGGTCATTAAGTGTGAGTCTGAACAAACATCAGTTTCATGGAGGGTTGAATCTGGGACAACTGGACTCGGTTGTAGACTTTTCATCCAGTGTTCAAGTATCAAGTCCAGTTGCCTTAGATTCAGTCCTCCTAAGACAATCATGACCTGGATGACTGAGAACCTTCACAAACCTCAAAAATTAGACGTCTTAATCACAGAGCAGTGGTTTGTTCTTTAAGCACATGGAGATCTTTGGATTGTTCTTAAAAACATGAGATGACTCCTGGCAGGACCGTAACATCCTCCTCCAGATGTTAAGCATCAAGGCTGGGAATTTAGACATTTAGAAATTATATCTGTGTCGTGAATGATGTTGTTTCAGTGAATTTTATTTTGTTTACATTTTCATAGAACTTTCCAAAAACCATAGTGAAAACATGTCATCACTTGAGTCGTAGTGACCAGTCCTATTGTTTGTAAAAAGGGTTCATGAATGAAACCCAGTATTCAGGAATATTAAAGCCTGTATCATTGACAAAATTTGCAGTTTTGATTCTTAAAGCAAGGGTGCATCAGACCTGTCGTTCAAGAAGTATTGATTGTTTATATCCTTGTTCATCTGTGTGATAGAGAACATGAGAAGCAGAGCAGGGTGGAGACAAGATAAGATAAGATAAGATAAGATAAAATAAGATAAGATAAGATAAGATAAGATAAGATAAGATAAGATAAAATAAGATAAGATAAGATAAGATAAGATAAGATAAAATAAGATAAGATAAAATAAGATAAGATAAGATAAGATAAAATAAGATATTCTTTTATTCATCCCACAATAGGAAAATTTTCAGTGTACTGAAAAAAAAATGGCTGCCGGGACGCACAAGTACGTTAATACAGAGTGACCACAACTTTCTAATGCTGGAGAATATTCAGATTAGCCTGTTAGCCACATTAGCTTTGACTTTTTATGTTTACAACTCTGCCCATATTATTTCCTGTCATACCTGCTTTTTGATGCCTTTCACCCACAGATGTTGATGAAAACTGACTTTTTCGTTGAATAAACTCTTTTCATTTAGTTAATAACACGATCTTTTCTCTGGCGCCATCATCAAGACAAACATTTCTTTTTTCCCCACTACTGACAAAAATGTAAAATTATTATTTGATATTTCTTTGGTAACAAACTTTAAAGCCGAGTTTGGCTGCTACAACCTAGACATTCATTTTGAAGGTAACAGGTTTTTGACTCATTATTCCACAGAGAAACTGAACAAACCAAACAACTCTTCATCTTGTTATTTGGGCTTTTGACAGAAAAGGGATAACTTCATAAATAACTTACACTATTCTAAAAACTCGAAAATACATTGTGGCAAATAATCCCTCACATGAAACATGAGGAATGAGTTTGTGTTATGAAGAAATAGAAAAGCATGACTTCATATTAATATTTAAAATGTGGGATATGGAATATTCTCTTTTTTGAAACAGATATTTGTTGATAGACTATAGATGCCTTCATGAATAAGTTAGTGTTTTTTCATGATAATAATCTGATGTAGTAGAATATATAATAATATGGGTCGAATGTAAATGTGAAGGCATCGACACACAGAAGCTTTGAAACACTTCTCCACAGTCTTCAGGGTTAAACTTGTCAGTTTTAATATCTGTAATAATCTGTAAGCTTGTTGGACGATGCAATGAAACCTGTATAATTTACAGTGCGATTACATATGTAGTTATGGTGTTTTTTTTTTTTTTAAAGAATATTGAAGGTTCAGCTGTGAAACTGTTTGTGAACTCGGGTTAAAACCTGAGAGGTGAGGATTTGAAATCAAAACTCAGCTTGTAATATTTCATGATCAGTGAGTGAATGTGTGAGTCGTGAGTTTGGAGGTTTGGAATCAGAAGGGAAGCAGGAGGAGGTGATGCCTCCATCCAGCTGAGCTGCAGCCGACTGACCGCTGGAGCCGTGCTGCCACGGTGCAAATGGCTTTTCATGGCCCCTCATGGGAAGGTAAGAGGTGTTGTTTACTGCGATGACGTGTTGGAGGTTTGCTGGTTTTCACAAACAGCAGTGGAGCCTGTTGTCAAACTGATCTGCTGAGCGAGCAGCACCATGTTCAGGTCCATCTGCTGCGGAGTTATCCGTCCCTTCATCAGGACCAGCAGGTCGGCAGGAGCTTCCTTCACTGTGAGGAGACAGTGGAAACACGTGCTCACAGGTCTGAGCAGCACAGCAGGTAGAGCCAGATAAACATCAGTCATGTGAAGCAGATTCTGCTGTATTTGTTTGCATGAAGTCAATGGACTGGTTCAGGCAAGACCGGAAAAGACCTGAAATTGGGGTCCTGCACCAAAACATGTCGGGACCTCTGGGTAAAGTTTAGGAAATGTCTTCCACCAACGACGGCTCTCACAGGTTTGAAGTATGAAGTGAAAGTGTGTGTTTGTGCTAAATCATCTGTTTAGACTGTTCAGGACCGAAGACACAAGACTACAGGCTGTGATTAAATGATGCTCACAAAGAAACACACACACACACATGCACCCACTTTGTGTGTGTTTGTGTGGTGCAGTGTGTGTGTGTGTGTGTTTGTGTGGTGCAGTGTGTGTGTGTGTGTGTTTGTGTGGTGCAGTGTGTGTGTGTGTGTGTGAGCAGGTGATTGATGTCGAGCTGACACTGCAGTCGGACCAGAGGAGCTAAACACAATTACTCACCATTTATTTTCTTTCTAGAGGTCTGTGGGACACACACACACACACACACACACAGTCTCAGCATTTAGGAACAAGCCAACATCCCCTTCCTCTCATGCTGATTTAAATTATTACAGGCTTACAAAGAAAAATGTCCGCGTCAGAACTATAATCAAGATTCAATCCAGCTTTATTTACACAGCAACAAATCACAGCTAAAGTTATCTGAGGGCACCGTTCATCAGTTCATGTAGAGCAGGTCTAGACTGTACTCTTTATAACAGTAACAAGTCTGGATCAGATGCAGAGAAAAGCAAATCCACAAACCAGGGAACAAGGCAAAGAAGCCATAAACACTAACGTGTGGAAAAGCAGGAACAAACAAAGACGATCTGACCAGGAACAAAGCAAACAGAGGAGCTGACCAGGAACAAGACCAGGGCCAGGTAACGGAGCACAGGTGTGGCTCATTGTGCTTAATCAGGATGAAGAAGAAACACTGGGACAGGAATGAAAATGGCAAGAGAACAAACCAGGAAACAA
The DNA here is from genome assembly GCA_037975185.1 of Centropyge bicolor. Taxonomy (NCBI): domain Eukaryota; kingdom Metazoa; phylum Chordata; class Actinopteri; family Pomacanthidae; genus Centropyge; species Centropyge bicolor. The sequence goes on along the minus strand of JBBMOC010000216.1, from coordinate 131,502 downwards.
CAGATAACAGTGATGAGGAGGATTTGACTTTGTTTCCAGGTTTGAAAATCAAGTTTGAAACAACAGGAAGAACGAAGCCATCAGTCATTTCAGCAAATCCCCCAAAGCAAAACATTCATATTCAAGTGACAAAGCCCACTGGTGTCCAGAGGAATGAAGGAATGAAGAGAAGGAGGAAGTAGTGCGATGTTGTTATCGAGCCTTGAAGTCCACAGAGAGAGGACGTTTCAGTGGCTGGATGAATCAATAAAACCTGTTGTTAACATGGGACACTGCTGCCTTTAACCTTTCCTCCTCTAGAGGCAGCGCAGACACACATTGTCCTGTCGACGGCATCAGATCAAGAAACATTTGTTTTGTTTTGGAATGAAATGATGTGGTTTGTGACATCACTCTGCTGATAAACACTGCAGATTGACGCCTGTCAGCACCATTGATCGTTGAACTGATGCTGGCAGACGACTCGTTTCATGTCAACACGTGTTTTCAGCTGCAGATCCATAAATTACAGCAGAACGAGAGCGTCCACGCTGTGAGCTAATCTGCTGTGCTGGCTCGTCAGAGTTACAGATAGAAGTAATACACTGGACAAATTCCCCCCTCTGGAATCATTAGGCCCAAACTCTGTGCAAAGCAATAATTGACATGTGAGGTTTGATGTTGCTCATTTAAATCTCCGACACGTCGCCACCCGCAGGCGGCCGGCTGAGCAGCTCCAGCGTTTCACCAGCGCAGTTATTGGATCACATGTTCTCGTCCATGGATAATTTATGGAATCATATTTTACATTCCTGATAACATCATTATGGTTTTGTACTGTGGTCTGAGCTGCCTGTAGCTGGAAACCAGCCAGAACATCACGTCAGCATCACGTTCTGTGCTGAGGTCCAGACGCTGTTCTGTTCTCCTTTTCAGTCAGATTTACATTACAGGAAAATCCAAGAAAACCAGTTTGCTTCATTCTCAAACCATAAAAAATGATCAGCTCTATTTGAATTCATGTGTCAAGTTTCAGTATCTACATCATGGCACTTGTTGTAATAGATGATCTTTCTTCACATACTCGTCTGCTCCTGGTTGAAATAACATCTAGGTTATGTCTCTTTTCATGCATCAGTTGCTGCTGTGCTGTTGAAATGTACAGTTGTTAAGTTAAATGTTGGGTAGTACAAACAATCTCAGCTCAAGGTCCACTTACCAGCCTCTTTCTGGGGCTTTCAACTGCATCACATGGTCTTCATCATCAGTCGCAGAGTTATAATGCAGATGGATCCATTGATATGAAAGCTCTATCATAGAAGCCTATTGGCTGATGAAGACTATGTAACGTAGTTATACATTTTCAGAAGAAACAGATTTCTTCTACTGATTTCAAGGATGAACTTTTATGCTTACCTTCATCCTTATAAGCCAACATATCGGCTGATGAAGATTGTTTAACATTTTTTTTGTTACTCTGGTTCAATGTTGCACAAAGTGCCAGTTTTTGGTCTGATTCATGACGGACAGTTTTCCTCCGGTCATGTGTAACCAAAGGCTCTCTCCTCCCATGGTTGTTGGTTTCCTAGGTCTGAGAGCCTCTTGTCGATCTGGGCTCTTTCTATAGCAGCAGCAAGGACTCATGGGTAATGTAGGAGACCTCTTTGTATTTGACAACATGGCAATTTGATTTGTTAGGAACAGAAATGAAACATGTCAAACTGCATCTGCAACTAACTCGTTCAGGATAATTGCACTATGGAAGAGACTCTGTGTGAGGAAATATTTAAGATCCCTTTAAAGCAAATATCTTAAATGTGACTTTAAGGTGAGAACCAGCTGTGCTGCTGCTTCTATGACATTCTCACATTGACTTCCATCTTCAACCTCAATCTAATTAGGTTTTATAGGGAGGGAGGGATAAATATTCTCGCTGGACTATTTACTCATCTGAGTGTAGTGAAAGAACACACACACACACACATACACACACACACACACACACACACACACACACACACACACACAGGCAGAATGCTGTCATTAATCCTTGCAGTCTCTCAGTGACACACACACGCACATCCACACATTAACAAGTGTGTCTCTGTCACACACAGTAACACACAAACATCATTCACCTGCTTCCTTCATTAATCCTCCCATCAGGACACACACACACACACACACACACAGAGTCGGTGTGTGTTGGCTGTACTGTCTGAGGTGGAGGTTGTTGAGTGGTCCTGAGGGACTACTCCATTACACTGTCTGCTAGCAATTAGCACAAGCACTAATGACAGGACAGTGAGTGATGGTGCACACACACACACACACACACACACACACACACACACACACACACACACACACACACACTCAACCGTGGACACACGTTTTACCCAAATGCAGCACAAGACTGAATTCAGGAATGTACACCCACACACATCCACACACACACACACACACAAACACACCAGAGGTACTTAATTATCCTGCGTACTGGCAATTAGCAGCAGTGCTAACGACAGCAAAATGATAGAGGGTTCACATACACACACACACACACGTACACACAGGCAAACTACTTCATTATTCTCACTGCCAGCAATTAGAATCGGTAGTAATGACAGTAAACACACACACACACACACACACACACACACACACACACACACACAGCCCTGCTCAGAACTTTAAAGCTGAACACACAGTCAGTAAAACAGAGTGAATCAATGAGCGGCGTCAGATCTAAACACTGACTGAACAACGGGTTCAGTTCCCTCTTGACTCCTGTGTTAAAGGACAATCTGTTTCGGAGACACTGTATCAGTTATCTGACGCACACAACAGATGCTCTTTCATTTGTGTACAATCCACACCGACTGAGAGTCACAGCCAATTAAATCACACCCTCACTTCCTCTGATGCAGTTTTTTCAGTGATGGGCTGAGGAGCAGAGTTTGATGAGTTTAAGGTGGTATTTTTCACCAACCTTGGCTCGAAGCTCCGTCTTCACATTTCACCAGCATCTTCCGACCAGGCATGGACGGTTTGGGACGTAACTGGCTGAAACACAGGAGAATATCTCGTCCGACTGTCTGAGACATGGATGAACTCAAAGTTTGCATAAAAAATGATTGAAGCACCTCATAGGACGTGTTTAAAAGAGAACAGTGTGTCAGAGAGAGGGTGATTAAAATCCCTGATCAAAATCCTGCAGCATCATAAATCACTAATAAGGTTTAAAATTTATTCACATTGTGTTTTATTTGTGTGGAAGCTGAGGGGCTGAGCAGGGGATTGGAAACAGGTGTGAGAGTCAGGAATTAGCAGGTGGCAAACTGACAACTGGCACCATAATGAAAGTGACATGAAGAACTGTTTGTTGCCATGACGACTTCTCGCCTTAACCTGCTTTCTTGTAGTGACTGATGATGAAAAGACGTGTCAACGCCGTCACAGTCTTGATTCATGTCAAGAACTAATGGAATAAAAAACCTTCACCAAAAACATGTTTTTCTCCTGTTGTTACTTCACCCTGATGTTTGACCCTCACTGTGCTCAGAGCTGTACCTGCAGATTCACTGAGAGGGGAATGTTCAGGTGCACTTGATAAATACAAAGCTCTGACTGAATCCCCTTTGATTTCTGGTATGGGCAGGTGGTGCACACCGGGTTCGTCGCAGCTGATGAGCCGCAAAAAAACAAAACTATGAGGCTCAGAAACTCGAGTAGACAGTTAGTGAGAAGAGTTCATCTCAACGAGTGACTTCACTGAACCGTAACTAACTGTAAAGGCCTAAAATCTAAATGTTATTTGGAGGAATGCTGCATCATCTGTGCAACACACACACACCAGCCCAGTCTGGGCTTGGTTGCATTTGAAAGTGTAAAATCATGTTAGCTTTGCACATAAGACCAGGTTACACACACACACACACACACACACACACACACACACACACACACAGGTTTGTTTTGCTACCCGTGAGGACGTTCCATTGACATAATGCATTCCCTAGCCCCCAACCCTAACCATCACAACTGAATGTCTGACCCTAACCTTTACCCAAACCATAAACTTTTTGTATTTGTAACCTTAAACCCTAAAACCAAGGCATCCTAGTATAATCCTTGTGAGGACCAGGCAAAATGTCCTCACAAGACAAAATGTCCTCACAAGAAAGGTTGTTTGTCAAGAGTTGATCCTCACAACCATGGCAAAACATGCACACTTGTACACACACACACTGTCATTCAGATGCATAGACAGCACACACAAACACGACTATAGAAATTTCATGTATATATAATTTACATAGACTTACATTAATTTCCTGAGGACTAACCTGAAGGACCACCTGACCTTAAGCGTTACCCTAAAAATCACAGTTTTCCAAATTGGGGACACAACTTTTGTCCCCAATTGCACCGTTGTCCTGAATCAGCTGGTCCTGAGTCGGGTGTCTGTCCCCAATTTGGACATAAGCAAAACCCCCCACACACACTTGTATGTACACACACTGTCATTCAGATGCATAGACAGCACACACAAACACGACTATAGAAATGTCATGTATGCACACACACACACACACACACACACACACAAGTCGATCAATACTTGCTGATTGAGAAGGGACCGTGGAGGGTTCTTCTCAGCAAAGCAAATGAGGTTAACTAACTCACTGACAAATAGACTGATCACTGTGTGTGTGTGTGTGTGTGTATGTGTGTGTGTGTGTGTGTGTGCGTACTCCAT
>JBBMOC010000216.1:106761-121761 GCA_037975185.1 Centropyge bicolor | reverse complement strand
TGTTGTTGTTGTTGAGACATTATTGTGACATATTGATGAACTGGGATCTCAGTGGAAACATGAGGGGCAACATGACCTGGAGGACATATTAAATATTGAAAACTGAAAACACACACACACACATGTAACATGTCTTTATGGTGGAACACATTAAGTTACTCTCTCGCTCCCCCTGTTCTCTGGGTACTTGAGCCTCCGGGGCGATCGAGGCCTCGTCCTGCCGACACTTTGATGGATCTGTTTACATGCTATGCTAATCAAGCAGACGTCACACTGGACTGTAGTATCATGAGAATTACCGCTGTGTGTTTGGATGCCTGCAGTTGTCTGGAGGAATGTGACTGACAGGTGTGTGTGTGTGTTTTATTATTCTGTTGATTTCTATTGAACAACTATTGGCACTTTTCCAGTTGCAGTTGACATTAGCTGTTGAAAGGTGCCCATTGCAGCAGCAGTCTGAGCCATTGTGTTGGTAATACTACGTTTCATATGAACTTGCTGTTGGGCCGACTGCTTCCTTTCTCTAATGCACTCTATATGTGTGCTAAATTAATTACTTCCAATGGGCACTTGAGAGATTTGCCTTGTTATTTTGGTGCAGTCATATTAAACACAGCAAGGGAAAAGGGAAAAGGAAAACAAAGTAAAAATTAAGAGCTGTACAGTGTTAAAACAAAGGGGGTAGCATGTGAATATATTGACCAAGAAATATACCCACAGTATAAAGAATATGTGCATCAATAATGACCCTAAGGTTTATTATTCTAAAGTCTTCATGTTAATATAGTGTAGCATCTGTGCAGTGGGATAAGAGTGTGTGTCAGTGGGGTCAGCGGTTATACAGTCAGGAAGAAACCAACAGGGGTGGGAGGGGTCGGCCATAATCTCTCCTGCCCACCTCAGGGTCCTGGGGGGACGGTAGACGGTGATGGAGGTGATAATGATGGAGCGACTGCAGCAGGTTGAACAGGAAGTAGAACCTCTGCTGAGCCAAGATCTGCTTCATGTTGGTCTTTTACTGGAGATACTCTGTGTCCTCCTGAGGGACAATACAGCTAATGTATTAGCCAAATGTTTTGTGAATCCAGTCTCCTTGTTACTGATCAATTTTCACAAGACATTCACTTAACTATTATTTAAGGCATCTCATCTTTTTTTTCAGATTTTGTGTCTTTAAATTTGCTGTATTTGCATTGATTTCACTTTCATACTACTTAGATCATTTAAAAACCTTGCATGTGCAGTGAAGATAGATGAACCGTTTTGGGCAAATTACCTGGAAAATGTAATCAATTACTTACTATTGTTACACTAATGTAATGTGTTTTTTTCTAATTGAAAAGTTGTTGTATTACTTTTAAAATGTTAAAATAGTCACATCACTTGTCACATGACCTTCTGTTAATCATACAAACATACCCAAACCTTCCAAAGCCACATGTCATGTTTACTGCATTTGGCACATGTGAAATAAAACACAAGATATTATGGTTTAACAAGCAGCCTAACATTACAGTTTGGAGGTATACACAGGCTTTCTCACCGTCTCTTTACTTCACTTGGTAACTGCGATAACGAAGATGCAGAAGTAGCTCATATTACAGTCATTAATCTCCTGGTTGAATCATCTGCAGCTTGTTAACATGGGGACCAATTAGGTTAAGTTCAGTTCGCTATCACGTTAGATGATGTAAGAACGAGTTCAGGTGCAGCAGGACGGCCTGTCAGTCACACACACACACACACACACACACACACACACAGACGTCAGACCCACGCGCCGTCGACCAGCGCGGCTGCCTTTGTGTTACATTTGCATATTAACATCGCCACCTTTTTATCTGTCAAATTAGCCGTGCAGTCCCAGTGGCGGAGCTAATCCTCCAGGAGAGAATGGAGCTATCAGACAGTCGAGTCCCACACTTCAAAAAAATGTTCATGTCAAACAAGTAATTTCATCTTTTTTCCAAATTGGGCTGCTTCAGGTGGAAACGTGAAGATAAGCTCGGAGGGATTCACAGAGCCTGACGCTGCCACACAAGATAAATGAGGGAGTGTGAAATCATTTAAAGGTGCTGTGTGGATCATTTTTAACTGCACATGCGTAACCGTCTAATTAGTGTTGGGTGTAATTAAGTTCAGCAAACGAGATCGGGACAGAGACGAGCCGTCACCTCCGTCTCACAGAAGGTGTTTACACCTCCTGTTTCTCCAAACTACAGCCCATGTTTTTTACTGGCCCCGCCCTCCTGCCAGAAGAAGAGAAACATGTACATCACTTCCTGCACTATTGATTGTAAAATGCTTCACAGAGCACCTGTAATTTGGATCGATCACCTTGTGTCTGCGCTGGAATCTGCAGGTTGCCAGATTAGTTAACAACTTTGCTTCTTTTGTTTACGTCTGTCCAACAGCTCGGTGCTGGGAAATAGAAAAATATACATTCAGTGTCCAGGATCATGATCCATTGAGGATCAACTCTTGAGCCTTGGAAAATAAACCACTGGTCTGATTTCCATAAAACCTGCACAGAGCGGATGAAATAAGTCTGTTCCTCGCTCCGATAAAAAGACATGTGCAGGCGGAGGAACAGGTGGTGTTGTGGGTGTGAAGAGAAATCGTAGGTGTTGCATTATAATCAGTAACTTAATAATTAAATATAGGTAATTATTTTTCTATGAAATGTTTGCTGCTTTATATTTTTTAGTTTACGAGCTGTCCGATGATGAACCAACAGTATCTCATTGATCTAAACCTCTTTATTTGGAGGCAAACTGAAGATTAGTGCACCTGAAATGTCGGTAATAATTGTAATCTCTCACTGTCCAGGAAAACTGTGTGAGAGAGAAACCTACATCTAAAGGTCAATCTCGTAGCTTCGGTAGCTTTCAGCCACATCCCACAGTCTTTACTTTAGCTCGTATTCTGTTAGAATTCATTCGCTCTTCCATCCCAGTTTTTTGGCTTCAGGCTTTTTGTCTCTCCGTCTGAGCGCTGGCGTTTCTCCACCCGTCAAACTCATCAGTGATTTGGTCGCGTATATTAAATCAGGAAGTGGGATTCTGTCTGTCTTGCTAACAAACAGCTCTGTGGCTTCGGGCCTGGACTGTGTGGATAATCAGAGGGTTAGAAAGGTGAGGATGGTACAGGATTACTCCGGAGACTGTCGGCGTGATGGATGAATCTGCAGATGGTCGTTTTAGAGAAGATCGAATAAAATGGAAGAGGAAGAGGGATGGGTGGATTGATGGAGAGATTCATGAATGGACTGTTGACAGAGGAGTGGGCGAATGGACGGTATTGATTACAGAGAGATTATCAAAATTAATAAAAAATGTGTTTGATGCAGCGAAATAACTTTTTCAGCAGCAAAGTTTGACTCGTTGTTTCCATCAATAAAGTTCAGACTCCAAAAACTCTGTTGCATTCTGAGCAATAAAGCACCGCCTCTGGCCTCATGACAGTGATAAACGTTGGAGGACCTGGCAGGTTAGTTAGCTTTTCCTCGCAGGCTGAAAGCAACAGGAACCTGCTGCTAAGTGTAACCTGAGGAAACTGACAACAGCAGTGACAAAAACTCGGCACAACAACAGGAACAAGGGCTTTTGGTGAAAGAGCAACGAAGGCGCCTGAGGACATGTGAGGATTCAGGAGCTGTTTGATTGGTCATCGGGGGGCAGACGCCCTCCGACAAACCCAGGAAGCCGCACCGCCGAACCGTTCATCTGAAAGAGTCGGCAACATTCATTAACTCAGTAAACAAAGGCGACGAACCGGAAAATGAAATGGAGACACTTTCCAACAATACACCAAAGACTATGATGAATTTTTAGCCTGTTCTCACTCCTGAGTCTGAGCTCGTACAGGTTGGCTTCGGTGTGTGAGGCTGCTGGACTTTGTCTTAACAAGCTGGGTCTGGTTTACAGCCGCTGGTCCCCAGGGGCCCGTCCGGCTCCGTCTGACAGCTGGAGAGCTGCAGATAAGCAGCGGGGCCCCCAGAGAGCCCGTCAGACTGACACCTGCGTGAATGAGCTGTCATGTTAGCCATAATCATATGCAGATAATATGGCTACATGAACCTGGACAGCTAGCTTATCAAGACCATGTGGAATTTTTAATGTTTCTACTTGATATACGAGAGTAACAGTACACTCAGTTCGTGGTGTGTATACTGGTTTTAGAGTCATGGTCATATGTTTTTACTGAAGAATTAAGGCACTACATGTCAAACAAAAATCAATGAAACAAATGTCTATAATGCTCAAATGTGAGACTCTGGTCTGTTGACAGTTCTTGAACAACTGAATCTTCCACTCATTTATACAGGGCCGACACGACGGACTGACTAACACACACAGTGAAGGTACATCATAGTTATAAACACTCCTAACGTTGGCAGTGATGGACAGGTAATCTGGCAATATTCTGGGTGGGTTGACGAATCTTGGAGCTGATATAATTTTCTGTCACCTATAAACAGTGACGCAGCCCATTGGTTCATTTTCTGTAGTAACACTTGGCTGGCCCAGTCACACCTCTCCTGAGCCCCCCCTCCCCCCGTCCTCTCTGTTCCTTGTCACAAATGTTGTAACTGCATGTAGCCGGAAAGGAAGTCGGAGCAGGAATCGGAAAGTGAAATTCGAAATGAGAGCACCATGGGATTTGAAAAGAAAAAGGAAAAGAAGGACGGGTAGCTTCGACATCTAACACCCCATGTTGGGCATAACAAGGTAGACGACAGCAATTATCCAGCTCACCTGCGATATCCAGTCGAGCTGAGGGAATCACTTGTTGTCCAATGATAGAGCTACGCTAACAAGTCGTACCACAAAAAAGGGTTTTAGTGCAATCCAGGTTGGATCGTGGGCGCTGAGCAGTTTGACATTAGATGCAGACAGATGGTGGAGTTTACAGAATTACCTTTGGAATTCCATTCAGTCTCATTAATCCTTAGAGGAGCGAGTTTATTTAGGGAAGAACAGAACGAAAGGGGAACGAAAAACAGAGAGATTGATTGAGCGAAGGAGAGACGAGCAGTGAAATCACGAAGAAGAAAAGCTCGGTGATCCCCCAGAGATGAATGTTTGTCAGTCAGCCGTCGGCCTGTTCATAATGATATGCTGCTGTTGATCCATATCGTCGGAGGCCGACACCTCGAGTCTAACAAGCTTTAGTTTGTTGGGCTGTCGTCTTCAGCAGGTGAGTGGAGCTGTTCAGAGCTTTATGATGTTCATCTTTACACTTTAGATATTTTGCTAAGTAAAAATAAAATGCAAAAAATGTGTGTATTTTTATTTAGCATTTATTTATGTAATTTTACACTGAGCACAAAGCAGAATTCAAAGAAATCAGGATCTAGGAAAATAAACCAAAGTGACCATTGAAATTCTTAAAATAATTTGTCACTTTCTCTCAAACCTTTATTGAATTTCTTTTAGAAAAAAAAAAAGCAGATTCGAGCTATCAGAGCTTTCTGAAGTGCATCAGCTCTCACACAGGAAGTTTAACAGAATAATTCAACATGAAAACACGGATCAGACTCTCAGATTATTGGGATACATGTCCTGCAGGTTCATCCTATAATCAGCTCTTTGCTCTCGTTGGTTCTTTTTTTCGTTCAGCAGTGTCAGAAATAATTGAGCAGTCAAGCCTCCACAGCTGCAGGAGGACGTGGAAACATTCATTCCCTGTGAGGTTTCATCAATGGAAACATGGAAAATGTGGGATAGAAGTATTATCAAACTGTTTCTCAAGGCCAGTTGCTCTTTTAGAGGGTCCAATTAAATTGACCTTGAAACTGGTGCTTATGGTATTTTAAGGAGATCATGAGGGTTTAAAGGTTTGACAACACGCCATGAAAAGTAAAGAAGAGTCTGAAGTAAAGAGGGAAGGAAACTTGGACAAAGAGCTACAGCAGGAGGGCGAGTCAGGAGGAGACCCACAGCGAGAACCCTGCAGGAGAGACGTAATTAAATCTAATTACATTGTTCATTGAAATTGTCCTGCTCCTTGTTAAACACAACCTCCCCAATCTCAAGGTTAATTAAGATTATTGTGTCTTGATGCTCTGGGACTCAGACACTTTACTCAAGAATTCAATGGTGTACAAGACGCGGTGTAATTATATGGTGCATCAGTGAGACGGCGCTGAGGGAGCAGCCGAGTCTCAGCTTTATTTCCTCTGTTTTCTGACGTCCTGTTGATCAGAACGATGTCAGCTCCTTCACTTCAGAGCTTCGTACCTGACGCCTCAGTCTGCAGGACGAGCTCCAGTGGAGTCTGATGGAGCACCAGACAAAAAAGTGAATCATTGCTTTGGACAATAACACCGACAGATTTTTCTTTAAAAGACCTCAGAATGAAAACAGAAGTAAATGGAAGCCATTTGTCAGCCACAACATCATTATCAGCGATGCTACCTTCAGGATAATGAGGCACTTTTTGACCCTTTGCACAATTGTTTTCTGCCCTGCGGAACACCAGGACGCAGAGATCCATCTGTCCATTGATTGGCTGCTTGGGAGGCTCATTCTTACCGTCAACAAATCATGAATGAACCTAAAGAAAGAAGCATTGTTCGTGTATCCAAAGCCTTTAATTCCTCTCTGACATGGATCTCTGTCTCTCCAAACACACCAGTGAGCCACAGTTAACTATTAACACTGCTAACATGGGAACTTCCCCATGAAACTACCACCACCACAGTATTTGATTCTTCATATTCTCGTCTCTTCTGTAGAACAGGAAGCTATGAAGGGACGTGTTTCGGATATCGATTGGTGTTTACAGGAGTCAATAGTGTTGAATGATGATTTACGCTCCTTCAGCCGAGCAGCCAGTGATTCCATTGTGCCATTGTAGCTGAGGTCAAAGGTCAATTATTCATGACACTGTTATAAAATCATTTGACAGTGTAATAACAGCCAGTGGCATTTTAATGACTCGTCCAGATTGTACCACAGTAGTAGAACATATTAATGACACAATTACACACAATTATCATATTAGCCAAAGTCTAACCAACCACATGACAGTTCAATATAATGTTAACACATAGAGCTAGCTAGCTTCTTTAAGTTTGAAAAGCAGGTCTGCTTTGGCTCAACATGTGGTTATGTTGCCAAGCTGTCGTTGAAAACAGGATCAGCTTTGCATAAAAATGACATAATTGACCAAGCTCTGAGGCTGTGTGGATCACAAATCTCCCAGAAGTCCCAGTGTGCTCACGGAGGCCCAGGCTGGAAACAGCTTGTTGTCGCACGTCCGTTCAGGTAACGTTCTCGAAGTGCGACTGACACTGTTACAGGCTTCTTACATCATCCGTAAACCAAAGCAAAGTAAATCAGAACCTTTCACTTTAAAGAAGCCGTCTGTTCACGTAGATCATGAAAATACTGTTGCTCTGATTTGGTTTTGATGGAGACAGTTTCTGCATCATGTGAATGAATTAAGAAAAGGCTTGATTTATGGGATGTTGTTGGAGCTCCTTTGTGTTCAGGAACAAGATGAGAAACAAAACATCCGGGTGATTAAATGTTACATAAATGAAATCCAAAATGGGAGAATTATCTTCTGTCGCTCATCAAAGCTCGTCGAGGGATTTCTGGTCCAACACAACTTTCTGAAAATCTCAACATCAACAGTCATTGGAGGATATGAAAGAGGCAGATTTCATTGTGAAGTGCAACAAGTTGTGCTCCAAGATTTAAATATGTTTGAAAAAGAAATGAATTGTGTTTTATGTACATGAACAATCCTCCATCCTCCCGTTTTCACTACACATGCTCCATTTACTAATATTTTTCACCTGGTTTTCAGAAAGTGACAGGATTCCTTTCCATCACATTCCTTCATCATGTCTACTTATTGTCACTGAGGTAAATATGGAGAAATATGCGACTCTGTAACTTATGATTTGTGTGATGGAGCACACGTTATTCTTTAGTCCACGTCTTGAGCTAAAGCTTTATTATTTTTGACTTTGACTTTGCTCCAGTTCCATCACTGTCCAGGACATGAAGGAGAGGACATGGAGGCTGTGATGGAGCAGACGGAGCTTTACTTCGATCATTTTGAAGTTTTCTATCAGTATAAATAAAGCATCTTTAAATCAGAGGAAGAAGACTCACAGTGTTTGGATGTTAAGACAGCAAGTTGATCAGTTTTAGCATCAAATCAAATCATTATCTTAACACAGTCGAGTTTCCGTCACTTTCGAGGACATTACATCGACTTACATTCATTTCTTGGAGACTTGGAACCTGAATCTAACCTGAACCAAGTCTTCACCCTAAAATGTATTGAAGTTCCCACAATGTGACTGTGTAAACATACTTATGTCAGACAAACACACACACACACACACACACACACACACACACACACACACACACACACACACAAATACACACACACCAAATCCTCTCCCGAATCCATCCTGCCGACGCTTCTGCTGACGCCCTCACATTCCTTATTCATCCTCATGGAGAGTAAAGAAAGAACAACACTCAACCTGGATCAGCCTGATTCTCTGCTGCACCTCCTCGTCTCTCATGTTGTCGGTTCAGTCAGACTTTGGTTGGTGGTGCAGCTGTTTCCACTTTAAAATCAGGAAGCTCATTCTCTTCAACTCTGTGCGAGTTTGCATCATTTATTTTTGTGCTTAACATTTAAGACACAAACCAGGTCAGAAATGTTGGATCTAAATGTTAACATCCACATGAAGACAGCTGATGGATCCTCTGCAGAGAGCTGCTGTCAGAGAAGTGACACACAGTTTTCTCTCTTGGTTTATAAAGCACTGAATGGTTTAAGGCCAAAACAGGTTTCTGATCTGCTGCTTGGCTCTGAAGGGTCCAGACCCTCTCAGACCCTCTCAGATCAGGTCGGCTCTCGGTCCCCAAACCAAACATGGAGGAGCAGCTTTCAGTTTTTATGCACCACACGATATGTGGAACAAACTTCTTATTTCTGTCAAATCAGAGCTTAAAACCTGTTTGTTTGTCACGTTTGCGTTTGGGACTTTTAATCTGTCTCATGTTATTTTCATTTATTTTAATATTTTACTTTGATTTCATTCTTGTAAATCCTGTTGTATTTTCTCTTGCCCTGTTTCGGCTTCCTGTTGTTTCCATGACAGTCATTGGTTTGTAACACGGTCTGTTGTGTTGTTGTTCTTGTCTAACATCCAGATTTACTTGAGTCTGATTGTTGGATTAGTTTTCCCACCTGCACCCATCATTAATGTCTCTCTTCTGCATCTGTTCCCTTCTGTCGTTCCTCATCCTCGTCTGACATCACTTTCGTCTTCTGTGGCTGTTTTAAAGTCATTTTCTTTCTTCTGTTTCCTCTTTTTTTCCTCATCTTCTCTTTTTCCTCTCCTCACCTTTCTCGTCCCTCCCCCGTCTCTCCCCTCCCCCCTCCTTTCATCCCTCCCCTCGGATGTGTCCCACTGCTCCAAAACTGCCATCGTACATTTTGTTTAATGCTCGGTTCTTTTCTAGACTTTCCCACTTGTGTAAATCACAGAAAAAAAAGACTCTTATGTTTCATCCACTAAATCAATTTAGAAGAAAATAATGGACCCAACAGAGGAAAATCTTTATCTTTACTGGAAAAAAAGCCAGTTTTATTTTATCATTTCATCATTAAATCTCTCTCCTAAACCAGATGAAGCTGCAGTGAATTGATCCTCTGATACGACAATACAACAATAAATCTCAAGCCTTAATGTCACGAGAGCTTAAGAAGGAAACTATTAAAAACACATAAATGAGTTTCAGTGTCTTTCGGGTGACGTCTGGCTTCATGACGACGAACAGAGCAGGTGTTTGTTATAATGAAGCCTCGCTGGCTCTGAAATCACTTCCTGTTCTGCAGTCGCATTTTAAAGTTTATTGCCAACCCTTAAAGGGAATATTAAGAATATATTTAGTTCTTTTTGTTCTTCCTTAAGGACTTGATGTTCTTTCTTACTGTGTTATCAGATTTTCCCTCTCACTCATAAATCTCTCTCTCTCTCTCTCTCTCTCGCTTGTTTTCCAGAGGAGACTAATGTCATTGGAGGAACAGTGAAAACTTTCCTCATCTCTTGCTCTTCTTTTCTCATCTCTTCTTCTTCTGTTCTGCCATCAAACATTAAGGTGATGAATAATGAAAAGAAGCATCAAATTCACGTTACACATGTTACACATTAAAAAGGTGCTAGTAGACATGTTGCAGAAATAAATCTTGGTGTAAATTGGATTTTAATAATAACATTTCTCTGCTCTTTGTTTTTTTTTATCTACAGCATCACTATCATTTTTGTTGTTGTTCTTCGCTGTGAACAGTTGTATCTGGCAGCAAGAACTTTTAAATGTTTATCAGTTTGAACATTCAGTGTAAAGTTTTCTGCTTCACTTAAAAAAAGTTTTGTTTTTGGAGAAAAACTGTATAAATAACCAGATCATGACCCTCAGCACCGTCACCTTTAGTGTCAAAAGTTATCCTGAGGACAGCAGACAGACACACACAGCAGAAGTACACACAGGCATGTATACACACCTGCAGACGCTGGTGATCACCACACACACACACACACACACACACACACACACACACACACTCAACCCCAGAAGCTTCTGTCCACGGCAACTTTCCAGAGAGAGGATTAAACCAAACAGACAGTGAGTCAGAGCTGTAATTAGTGTGTGTGTGTGTGTGTGTGTTTGTGTGTGTGTGTGTGTGCATGTGTGTGTGTGTGTATGTGTGTGTATGTGTGTGTGTGTGTGTGTGTGTGTGTGTGTGTGTGTGTGTGTGAGTGTGTGAGCACTAAACAGACACACCTGTCGCTGGCCGGGTACTGGTTGTACCAACCAAAAATCTGACAAATGCAAGCCTCACACACACACACACACACACACACACACACACACACACACACACACTGGCTCCTCAGCCGTGTCTGTAGCCTGGAGATCAGACCGGCTGCAGATCCATCATATGATCAGCCTGAAAGTGCTGCTGTAATTTATTTCCATTTGCTTTCATCTTGAGTCTGAATGTGACCCGTTCAAGGCCTCGCAGGAAATCTGGTCCGCAGCAGCGAGCAGGTGAACCAGGAAACGTCCTGATGTCGCGTCACACAGAGCTGTAATTAGAAGTTTCCCAAAGATTTGTTTGGTTACATTTAGGTTAAACTTGTAAACTGAGTTCCGCTGCAGTTAAACAAAAGCAATGTCATTGTCATCAACATGAGAAGTCTTAATAATCAATGAGAAAATAATGATCAGAAAAACACCATTTTTTAAAAAAGGCCCAGTTTTCCATTAACAACTGGACATTTTGAGCAAACATTACTTTTAAAATGATGCATTTGTTGGGGACTATTTTCAGCGGTGGATTAATCCACGCCTGGTGCTGTGGTGTGGAGTGTCTGATGGTGTGCATGGGATTAAATCATGGCAGTGAAGGAACATATTAATCAGCACTGCAGTGGCTCCTCAGTGTGTTTCTATGGCACACACAGCACCTGTTAGTGGATCAGTTCATTGTTGGTAATAAGAGAAATCCAACATGACTCTGTGAACTATTTTCATAGTTCTCTGTGTTTGGTAGAAAACAGTTTCCACTCTCAGACTGAAGTTGGACGTTTCCGTGTTTCCTCTGGAACAATAGTCGACAGGAAACAAATGATCCTGCTCTCTGCTTTCAGGCAGGATTTAAAAGGCCCGAGTCCTGATTAGCTGGCATCTTCCATTATCGTCTGTGTCGCCCGTTATTTCCACAAACATGAACAGATGAGACCAACAAATTGTATTTGGGAACATAACATGCAAATTAGCCTCATATCCCGTCTAGTCCCTCAGCAGAGACCACCTCCAGACCTGGACCGCGCCCCAGTCTCGCTCCAATTTAGCCTCGGATACGGCTTCTGCCTCGCCAGAGCGAGTGCTGGTGTGGGAAGGTTTCCTGTGGATACCCAACGAAAAAATACACACAACATGAAATCCATCCCAAAATAATAAGACGTGTTGGTAGATTGAAGCCAGCAGGTGAACTGAAGAAGCAGCCTGGGTGGAGCTGAGGCGGAGGAACATCCATGAACATATGACTTTAGATTTATTTATCTTTCTGTGTCATCCTTCACCTTGTGTGCATTTGGTATAATTCATCTTTTAATCTGACGTTTTGTGCTATGGACGACTCATCAGATCGGTTATCACATGACCTGTTGAAGGCGACTTGAAACTCAATCAACAGAGCAAACACCTTTTAACATCGACGTTTTTAAGGTGATTAATTAGCCTGTCATGTCATAAACACATCACATAATAATGGAATAATACATGTAATAATAATAATACAGACACGCTACATTTGCCATTTGAACTTCAGTTGTACATACCTCTTCTTATATATATACACACACACACACACACACACACACATATATATATATTCATTATGCGGTTTATCTTATCTCTCATTTTGCAATATTTACATTTGCTGCTTTACTGATGTAACTATGCTGCATTATCTACCTCATATTCTCATATTGCACCACCTACATTTGCTGCTGTTTTGTAATTTGATGTTGTCACTTTATCTCCACTAAGCCACTTTAGGTTCCACTTGTACTTTGTTGTGACTTATATACTAAGTTGTATATACCTTGTATATACCTTTTTTATACTTCAATCAATAAAGAATTATCTGTTCTGATCTTACATGATAGTTTACTTTGCTGAACTGAGGCCTTTATTGTGTTTAATTCCTTACATACCATTTATTTTTGAAGAGCTTTATGCAAAAGGGCCTGAATCATCAGCAGAGTTAGGATAAAAAGTACAGAAGTAATATTTCATTTTCAGATGTGTTTTGTTGTAAATCAGTTGTTTTGCTCTGGTCCAACTCTCCTGGAAGGTGAAATCCATCACGAGTCCAGTGATGTTTTTTTTTTTTTCCTTCCAACTGCTGCTCAGAATCCATCAAACCTTTCCTTTTTAATTCCTTGCACTCTGCCAAATTACATGATTGCACAAAGCTGCCCGTCACCTCCAGCTCCGCTCCCCCCCCCCCCCCCGTATCTCCGTGGCTGTGCGGCCCTCACAGGCGGCGGCGGCTTTCTCCTCGACTTCTTCTTCGAGCTCACTTCAAAAGAAAAAGCTGCGGCGCTAATTACTCCCACAAGTGGAAGCTGCTGTCGAGTACAAAGCGTGAAACGTAGATTTTCAGCTCTCTTTTCATCCGAGGCTCCGAAAGGCTGCTCGCTCCTTCGACTCACTTGACCTCCTCTCTTCAAGTCGAACTTCGCTGTACTCCACATGTTTTCACATCTCAGCGTGCTCACCTCTGCAGGAGCCATCGGCCCCCGACACGATCGGCCCCCGACATGATCGGCCCCCGACACGATCGGCCCCCGACACGATCGGCCCCCGACGCTCTCTGCCCCGAACATCCTCCGTCTCCTCCAGGACTCCGGCTTTTTACCGGCTCTCTGATCACTGAGAGAGGAGGGAGCGTCTTCAGAGCCGGAGCTGGTTTGTCATGTTTACAGAGCGTCGGCCTCAGCAGGTTGGCCCCTAATGAATTCAGCCATCATCAGTTACACAGAGCGACTCGGAGGCTGAAGAACTGAAGCACTGTCTGAACTTCTTCATTCTTTATTCATCTGTCTTTGTTCAAGTTCAGAGAGTTTTCACAAACAGCTTCGGTTCTTAACTTTGGACTCAGAAACAACTTCTAACCCTCTTGGTTCCTGAACTTTGGCTTCACTAAATCTATTTATTATCACAGTAGAACTGTGAGAAACAATTCTTATGAAAACGTTTGATGTCACACATGAAGATGAGTTTGTTGATCATCAGTCTGAATGTTTAACCAATAACCACGTGTATGATTGTGTTTGACCTGTGCTCTAATGTTCACTCCTCCTTCAGCTGACGTCAGAAACATTCGGTGGAGTCGTCTTTTTTCTATTATTTCACCAGCTGGGTCTTTAGTTAGAGCCAGTGTTTTTTGTCATATGAAAGAGAAACTGAAGACAAGCAGTGAAATTGTTACCCATAAGAGCTCATAGTGAATGAATGCTGCAGAAAACAACATAAAATAACGTGTTTCTTCACTTTAAATATTCCAGCACCAACTAAAGCAGCTGCTCTCAGGCTGAAACATCTCTACATCCACAGGTGCAGCTCTTCAGAGTTTACACTGTTTTTAAAGTGGCCCGGAGGCTTGTTGCCTTCTTTAATCCCACGTCTGTGTCGACTCGTCTGCAGCTCACCCGCCATCGACCGCTGGAGCCCAGCAGATACAAACACACGCTCTGCGGGGGAAAGTATCGACAGGCGCTGGATCTGAGGACAGACGGGACGGACGCCCGCCTGGAGGACGGCGCGGGGTTAATCACATGTTGAGGGAAAGTGTCAATCAGCCTGTAGCTACATGTCAAATCTGCATGTTTAAGACTTGTGTCTTTTCAGTTTTGCAGCTCAGCTTGTTGCAGGTTTAAATCTCCTGGAAACTGTTTATTCTGCCTCATATTATTTCCATCTCTTAAGATAAGATAAGATAACTTTTATTGATCCCCCTTAGGGGAAATTTACTTGTCACAGCAGCAAAAACAGGCAAACAGTCACTCAAAAATAAATACCAGTAAAGTTGCTAATTAAGAAATAAGGCAGCAGTAACAAAAACAAGAAAAAGAAAAAAAGAAAATATATTAGTATTAACACTATGTTACATGTATTCCTTGTTATTGACATCCATAAATAATAGACATTCTATATTCACATCAGAACAAAGATGCTATGAATGCTATTGCACAGAAATTTCTATGTTATTGCACTGGAAAGATGTTACATTATTTACAGTGTGCAGCAGAGAACATGCAGTCATCACTTGCAGTTGTTCACTATAGTGAGGTGTTAAAGAGTCTGATTGCTTATTCGAAACATTATGGCACCTCTGCACATATGCTCCTGAAAATTGTTCTTTAAAACTTGTAGGATCCTCTAA
>JBBMOC010000216.1:78292-103632 GCA_037975185.1 Centropyge bicolor | reverse complement strand
GCGGCCCTCACAGGCGGCGGCGGCTTTCTCCTCGACTTCTTCTTCGAGCTCACTTCAAAAGAAAAAGCTGCGGCGCTAATTACTCCCACAAGTGGAAGCTGCTGTCGAGTACAAAGCGTGAAACGTAGATTTTCAGCTCTCTTTTCATCCGAGGCTCCGAGAGGCTGCTCGCTGCTTCGACTCACTTGACCTCCTCTCTTCAAGTCGAACTTCGCTGTACTCCACATGTTTTCACATCTCAGCGTGCTCACCTCTGCAGGAGCCATCGGCCCCCGACACGATCGGCCCCCGACATGATCGGCCCCCGACACGATCGGCCCCCGACACGATCGGCCCCCGACGCTCTCTGCCCCGAACATCCTCCGTCTCCTCCAGGACTCCGGCTTTTTACCGGCTCTCTGATCACTGAGAGAGGAGGGAGCGTCTTCAGAGCCGGAGCTGGTTTGTCATGTTTACAGAGCGTCGGCCTCAGCAGGTTGGCCCCTAATGAATTCAGCCATCATCAGTTACACAGAGCGACTCGGAGGCTGAAGAACTGAAGCACTGTCTGAACTTCTTCATTCTTTATTCATCTGTCTTTGTTCAAGTTCAGAGAGTTTTCACAAACAGCTTCGGTTCTTAACTTTGGACTCAGAAACAACTTCTAACCCTCTTGGTTCCTGAACTTTGGCTTCACTAAATCTATTTATTATCACAGTAGAACTGTGAGAAACAATTCTTATGAAAACGTTTGATGTCACACATGAAGATGAGTTTGTTGATCATCAGTCTGAATGTTTAACCAATAACCACGTGTATGATTGTGTTTGACCTGTGCTCTAATGTTCACTCCTCCTTCAGCTGACGTCAGAAACATTCGGTGGAGTCGTCTTTTTTCTATTATTTCACCAGCTGGGTCTTTAGTTAGAGCCAGTGTTTTTTGTCATATGAAAGAGAAACTGAAGACAAGCAGTGAAATTGTTACCCATAAGAGCTCATAGTGAATGAATGCTGCAGAAAACAACATAAAATAACGTGTTTCTTCACTTTAAATATTCCAGCACCAACTAAAGCAGCTGCTCTCAGGCTGAAACATCTCTACATCCACAGGTGCAGCTCTTCAGAGTTTACACTGTTTTTAAAGTGGCCCGGAGGCTTGTTGCCTTCTTTAATCCCACGTCTGTGTCGACTCGTCTGCAGCTCACCCGCCATCGACCGCTGGAGCCCAGCAGATACAAACACACGCTCTGCGGGGGAAAGTATCGACAGGCGCTGGATCTGAGGACAGACGGGACGGACGCCCGCCTGGAGGACGGCGCGGGGTTAATCACATGTTGAGGGAAAGTGTCAATCAGCCTGTAGCTACATGTCAAATCTGCATGTTTAAGACTTGTGTCTTTTCAGTTTTGCAGCTCAGCTTGTTGCAGGTTTAAATCTCCTGGAAACTGTTTATTCTGCCTCATATTATTTCCATCTCTTAAGATAAGATAAGATAACTTTTATTGATCCCCCTTAGGGGAAATTTACTTGTCACAGCAGCAAAAACAGGCAAACAGTCACTCAAAAATAAATACCAGTAAAGTTGCTAATTAAGAAATAAGGCAGCAGTAACAAAAACAAGAAAAAGAAAAAAAGAAAATATATTAGTATTAACACTATGTTACATGTATTCCTTGTTATTGACATCCATAAATAATAGACATTCTATATTCACATCAGAACAAAGATGCTATGAATGCTATTGCACAGAAATTTCTATGTTATTGCACTGGAAAGATGTTACATTATTTACAGTGTGCAGCAGAGAACATGCAGTCATCACTTGCAGTTGTTCACTATAGTGAGGTGTTAAAGAGTCTGATTGCTTATTCGAAACATTATGGCACCTCTGCACATATGCTCCTGAAAATTGTTCTTTAAAACTTGTAGGATCCTCTAAGAACTAGCTCCAAACTGAGGTCCAGGTTGAAAACCAGTCTGAATGTCACCACACAGCGCCCCCCCCGTCCTGCCCCCCCCCCCCGTCTGCAGCCCTCAGTGTTAACCACACTGTTCGTCTGCTCACCCCGACGCTTCGAGAGCTGATGCTCCGACCTGACATTTGACAATCCTGAGAGATTAATGAGCTGAGGTGTGAGGCAGCTACAGGTCTGTATCTGTAGGCCGGAGGTCTGAGCACAGTGTCAGGCTGCATCTGGCATTTCATTTCAGTCAGACACCAAAAGGTTGTTGGACTTAGAGTTGGACAGCAGAGCCTGTTCCTCCAGGCTGCTGAGAGCCGTGCTTATCACACAGAGGCTTATTAAAGCCTGGACACGCACACACACACACACACACACACACACCTACACACACACACACACACACACACACACACACACACTGGAGGGCTAGATAAAGTGTAACCTGTCGATGCCTTGCTCAGGGGCAGGGCTGAACTTTAACGTTTATTAAATCTGAGTCTTTTTCACTTCTGCTGCTCTGCACTTTAACTCACCGTGTGTCAACTTACCTCCCTCCGCACAAGGACACACGCTTTCAGTGTGTGTGTGTGTGTGTGTGTGTGTGTGTGTGTGTGTGTGTGTGTGTGCGTGTGTAGGTGTGTGTGTGTGTGTGCGTGTGTAGGTGTGTGTGTGTGTGTGTGTGCAGGTGCTGTTCATTCTCCAGCCAAAAAAATTTAGACCAAATTCAACCTGGCCAAATTCCCTCCACATCAGCTGATGTATCCCCTGAACAGACAGGCAGGTTGCAACACTGATGTTGTTCGTCAGTGTTGCAGTTTGAGCAGCTCCTCGCTCTGATTTCTTACTCGCCATCATCAGTCTCTGTATCAGTCTCAGCGCGTTCGGCTGTTAACTGAAAGGTTGGTGGTTGGAGTCCACCCAGGGACGAGTGTGTCTGTTTCCTGTTTGACTCAGCAGCCTCAGTGTGACAGAGGAAGCTCAGGATCCTCGATGGTGTAGTTTCTGATCTGCTTTTGGATTCTTCTACTAATTTGCTTTGCTCAACCTTTTCTTCAGTTTTTACTTCTCAACACTTCAATATACACACACCTACATTTACATTACTGACACCTCACATCCAGATTTACTTCTCAGTTTATTTTCTTTTATTGTCACAATAAGCATCAATAAACAGCTCCTTTACTCAGCCAGTTATTTTCTGGTCATAACTGTCAGGAAGAGTCACCATGGTAAATGGAAGGTTTGGAGTCCTCTGTGTGGCCTTAAACCTGATTTTCCCTTCCTGAACAAATTTCATGCAAACATGAAGAGTTCAAATAGAAATGAATGCCCAGTTCAAAGATCCATCCACGGATTCGCTGGGACACATCATCAGGGATGTTTCCTGGGTTCCCTGGGTGTTTCGGCTCTTTCAACATTATACCCCCTCAGTCAGGTGACCCGGCCGGGGTTGATCCGCCCTCGGCCTCTTCGATGGGCTCACAAGTTTTCCAGCTGTTATTCCAACATTCGTCCACCAGCTCCTGCTACTTGGACATCTTCCGCTTATTTGCCTCTTCGATGCGGTCCTCCCAGGGAAGACTTCTATCAGGAAAACACCACATCAGGCCTCGATGGTTTGGGAATTTCAGCTGCCTCCCTGAGTCGACTCGCAGCTCCCAGTCTGATGCAGACCGGCTGCTCCCCTGCCACAACAAAGGTGATGTTCCTCTCATCAGTGGCCATGGCTTTGGAGACGACTTCTGCAACTGGCATCTGGATCTGGTCGTGTCACCACTGGTAGCGTCCCTCCCCCAGGGCTGATTGACAGCTGCTGAGAACCCACTCTGGAGCAGCGAGGACACACTGGAGAGTCACACTCGGCCCAGATGTGGAGATTCCCTGGACCAGGCAGCATCATACACGGCTTGGACCATGACCTTGATCTGCTGAGGTTCTGTCATGTTTCAGCCCAGATAGCTTCACCTGCAGTTCCCCCTCCCACTGAGCCCATGCTCCCTGCTGCTGCATGCAAACCTGATTTTCACTTTCTGAACAAATTTCAAGCAAACACAATGAGTTCAAATGTAAATGAATGCCCTAAATTTATATGGAATTCAATCTGTTTTCTTTATTGTGTCTGCAGCAACAATGAGTGTCCCCAAGGCAGCACACACACACACACACACACACACACACACACACACACGCACACACACACACACACACAGACACACACACACACGCACACACACACACACACACACAGACACACAGACACACACACACACACACACACACACACACACACGCACACACACACACACACACACACACGCACACACACACACACACACACACACACATGAGACACACATGCAGGCAGCATCTGGCATCATCTGGGTGAAGGAGCCATGTGATCAAAGCTGCGGTTCAGGTCTGTCTTTGATGTGAGATCCTTCAGGTTACAGCTGGATCCTCTGAGGGTTCTTCAGCCACATCCTCCAGACAGAAGGTGATATTTACGTTCCTATACCATGAGACGGTGCAGTGTGACGGCGAGGACACGGGAAACACACACTCACACGTGTCAATGTTAGCACAGGTGTCAACTAACACTGATTTGGCCTGAGACCTACTTTCAGTAAAAAAAGTGACTCAGTGCAATCATGAAAATTCATCACTCAATGTTTTGATGAGAATGGAAATGAGGTGAATGATTTTCTATGACCTTTACAATTAGTGGATCTGGACCCGGCTGAACACCTGTGGGAGCTGCTGGAGTGACGAGCGACGAGGCCCAGACAGGCTGTGTGATGACAGTAATCTTCAGGTGTATTGAAAGTCACAGTGTGAGGGATCTGTCTGATGAAACCCTGCTCATGCTCTGTGTACAGTGTAATGGCATGAGGCGTCTTTGATTGGCTGATTAATGTCTGATGGATCATGGTGCTGTACGACATGTCATCAACTTGTTAGAGAAAGCTGCACAAACACAAAGTCCAGCTGAGGCTGATGGGATAAGTTTTACAAGTATTGGACAAATGAAAAGTTTGACCTCGTCCTACAGGAAACATAAACGTCTGTAACAAGCTTTATCTCAGTCAATTCAATACTTTTTAATGCAAACGCCAACTTTATGGTTGCACTGGAGAAAAAGTCAAAGGATCACTAAAGTCATCAGGCTTCATCGTGTGGAGATCATTAATGTGTGTATTAAACTTATCAGAAAAAAAATCTGATCAAGTTAAGACAAGTAGCGTTGCAGGAAGTTTGGTCCGATATTTCTGATGTTGTCAGACTTTAGTCTCAGCCCAAAATGGTCTATTTTAAAGAGTTTGATTTAAGGCCACCATTTTGGATTGACAACCAAAAAGACTGATATTTAACTGGTTTATTTAAGCACAACGGCAGCTTACATTTACACTCACAGTAACATACTACTTCTACTATAGTAAAATACTTTCACCAAATACTGAGCAAACTAACATCACTGCTCGGATTCGAGCAATTAGATTCTCTCACTTGTAACCTATAATATTGATCAGTGCACATATGTAGAAAACTGCCACAGTGCTTCAGACAATCATGAAGACATGCAAAGAAAACTGCATCAGGATCCACCAATAAACTCCAGTATATAGCAAATACTGCCGGTACACAGGCTGCAGGACACGTCTCGTTCTGCCTTGTTTGCCATGATGAAAGTCAAATAAACCGAGAGACAGAGATCAAGAAGAGTCAGAGAGTTGGAGCGACTGATTTTACTTTTGTTTTTTTTTCATGTCCAGATGATGAAACACGCGGAGAGAGGCAAATAAAAAGAAATGTAAACTCAATGGGAACGCTCAAGGGCGACAACATCTCTCCACAGAGGGGAACGGGCGGGAAAATAAGACGACAAAGACAAAAGAGAATTGGGAAAAAGAAGCCAAATGACATCAAAAGCAGCTCAGATTGAGACTGGCCCACAAATAAACCATGAATAAAGAGTCAGGAAATGAAGAGGTCTGATGCAGCTGGTGGAACCGGAGAGGGACAGTGGAACTGTCCAGCTCTGTCCGGATCTCACAGGGTTTCTGTGGACGGACACTATCACACAACTACACTTTGAGGATCAAACACTGAGCAGCTGTTTGAGCAGTTTGTAGATGTTCTTCACTCACAGAGAACAGAGGCTGTGGTTGGATTCTTGGTTTTCACTGTGGACCAGGTTTCAGAACAGAAACCTCTCAATGACGTAGCTGTGTTTGACAAGTTTCTGTTACTATTTGAGATATTTAAATTGGTGATTTTCCTCAATCTTGTTCCTCAGTTTTGGTAACATGGAAACGTCATTACGCCACAGTCCAACAGGAAGTGGAGTCAGGTGACCCCACTGTTCAAGTTCAATCAAACTCAAGTGGAAAATCTTCATCAGTCCTCATCAATGAGACTCTGCAGACTCACTTTCTCATTCATGTTGAACCTGCTGCTGCTGTTATAGCCATGATATGTTTGTCTTGTATCCTGTTTGTTAAGGTGCAAAGAATGAAACTGCAATATCAAGAGAGCTTCAGGATTCTTGGTTTGCATGTCATACCTCAAATAAACAAGCAAATAAATAAAAAATGTCATACAATATTGGGTGGAATATCACTTTAGAAAATGAACACAATCAATTAATCTTGATCTTGAAAGAACAAATAATGTAGGAAAACAGCTGTACTAAATTGCCACTGTGTCAATATGAGCATTTCTAACTTCAGAAATGAGTTCATAAAAATGTTTCCTTAAGTTGAAATAAACTCCAAGCCTAGAATGTTAGTAAACATAATTTCTAGTATTCAGGGTTGTCTCACGAGGCTAAGCTGTAAAATACATATTCATTTCTAAATTATGGAGAATAAAAAGTCAATAGATAAGGACGTAGTTGGTTATTCTCTCACCAAAGCTCATGTATTTTTTAAACTCACTCAGTAAATAAATTCCAATGTAGATTTTTAACTTCAAGGCGAAGAGGCCTCAGAGGAAGCAGCAGCAGCCATCTGTGCAGGATCCAGTAACTCTCCACGGTGCTCAGGTAAAGGTCAGGATGAAGGTGTGCTCCGTTATTATTGCATTCAGAAAAATTCATGCAAAATATGCAGAAGTCCTATAAATTCTTCATATACCTTCCTCACACACACACACATTCCAGCTCGCACACTTTTCTACTAATAATTTAAAAATATTATATCCGACATGCTGAGTCGGCTTCCCATTAGCAGACGACACATTAGCACACATCCCATCCATCGATAATTCATTACAACCGTCAGAACCACCCATGCTCTTACTGTAACTGCACTGCAGCAGGACGAGAGTCTGGGGGGAGGAGGAGGAGGAGGAGGAGTAATCTCCCCTTTTCTACCTCCCTCCTCTTCTTTTCCTCCTCTCTCCATCAGCGCAGGGACGGATGGATGTAAGAGCGAGTCCAGAGAGAGGAGGTGTTGAGATGAATGAGACGTCTGCTCCGGGGAGAGACTGAGTGGAAATGGACTGACTGAACCTGCGAGACGAGCTGATGGAGAAGGAGAGAGAGAGAGAGAGAGAGAGACAGAGAGAGAGAGAGAGAAGGAGAGAGAGAGAGAAGGAGAGAAGGAGAGAGAGAGAGAGGGAGAGGGAGGGAGAGAGAAGGAGAGAAGGAGAGAGAGGGAGAGGGAGGGAGAGAAGGAGAGAGAGAGAGAGAGAGACAGAGAGACAGAGAGAGGGAGAGGGAGGGAGAGAAGGAGAGAGAGAGAGACAGAGAGAGAGGGAGAGAGAGAGAGGGAGAGACAGAGACAGAGAGAGAGAGAGAGCACAGGCTCCGGAGGGAGAGGTGAAGCAGAGGTGAAGAGCTGGTTTCCATATTCAGCTTAGGGAGGAAAAGTTTGCACTCTCACATTAAATGATTGTTTTTAACACCTCCCTGTGTTTATGGGATGGTGAGGTCAACCTGCTGTCAACAGAGTCAGTGTAAGAAAAAACAGTTTACATCCATCATGTCCAGACTTCAAATATATGCACTGAAGTATGATGTATGATTCCAGTGAATAATCTCCACTGAGAAACATGCTGTCTTCACTTAGAGACTAATTTTACAGATGACTGATGGAGAGCTTCATCACATGGTGCAACAACAATCACCTGAAGCTCAACATCAGCAGAACCAATGAGCTCATGATGCTCATGATGAGCTCATCACATTTTACCCTGTTAGACCTTTGTGTAAAATTCTGTCAAAATAAATGTATGAATTCTTGTTTGTACATGTTTTCAGAGTGGATGTTTGTGCCAGATCTAATGACAAAAAATGGTTCATGGTTTTGTTTCAGGACCCTTCAGTGCAGAGCTGCAGTGATGTACAGGTGTACTCCTGGTGACATCACTGGTGGGTGTGGCTGCAGGCAGTGACCACACCCATCAGTGATGCTGGAGAAACAGGCTTGAAGCTTTCAACCAGAGAAGGCAGCAAAAACACGGCCTTCAGCTTTTTCAGTTCAGGAAAGATGATGGTTTTGGTTAAATATTGAAAATGAAGCATGAGACACTTCACTCAAAGAATCTGTTCCTAAACCTGAACCAGTTTTGTTGCCTGAACCCAAACCTGTTTCCCAAACACCTGATCTCTGACTGTAACTCCTGAATCCAAAGCTTCATTTCTTCGCACTGATCAAACTTTGCCTCGACAGATGCTCGACTGTTTAAAGGCTTGGTGGAAGACTGGGTCCATCAACATCCAGCTCGTCCCGTCCATATGTTGAATCGTGTCCTCGAGCAAGACGCCGAACTCCAGATTGTTGGTGATGAGCAGGACGGCATTTTGCATGAAAACTGCTCGATCAATGAGAGGAGAAACATAAAAGGCAGAACGAAGAGGAAACGAACAAATGAGGCAAAACTAGAAAATCCAACCAAAACCATGAGAAAACATGCAGCAAGTTTTCTACTGCCTGGAGAGTTTTCTACCAATGTGAACGAGTGGGTGAGACAGAAATGATTTTAACAAAAATGGGAGATGATAAAAATGCCAGAAAACACAGGTTGAAAGTGGAGAAATAGAAACAGAAGAGTCCATAAAGGAATGAACCATTATCAGAGGATCAGAGACAGAGAGCTTTATAAAGAGAGACAGGATCGACGGGCTGGTAAACAGAGAACAGGACGATGATTAACACCCAGAGAGCGAGACAACAGATGATGATGGACGTGGAATAAAGGAGCAGATAATAAAATAAAAGCTGCAGATGGACGACGGGGCCGAGTCAGAGAGACGGACGGGAGACACAGAGAGCAGAGTGGTGAAACAGAGAAGAGAGGTCAGGTGATTTCACAGCCATGAACTGATAAATCAAAGTGAAATAAATGGACTGAGGGACGGACGGGAAGCCGGGAGAAGAAAAGAGAGATGATGGCGTTCGCGCAGGTCAAGACCAGATGATGGGAAAAGTAGATGAGTGATGTGTGTTGTTTTCCTGAAACGTTCCGACGGCTCATCCTGCCTCTCAGAAACAGTTAAAGAAACTGAAAAGGCTGAAAGAGACCGAAGGCTTTTAAGCTGTAAAAGAAAGATATCGTTGCCTCTGACATAAAACTGAGGCGTATTAGAGCGACTTTCCTCCAAGTCCTGTAATTCACAAAATAAACTATATCATATTGTCATGACTAAGAAAAAGAAGAAAGAAAGAAAGAAAGAAAAAACGTTAAGTTACTTTTCTGCATTATGTCCTGTCTCATGTTGTCTCGTCACTTCCTGTTTTATTTTGGTAACCGTCTTCCCTCTCGTTCCGGGTAACTTGCCCTTCCTTCTGTTTTTGTCGGCCCCGCCCTGATTGTCTCCACCTGTTCCCCATCACCTCCTGTATATAATGTCTGTGTCTTCCCTTGTCCTGTGCCAGTTTGTCGTGTCTTGATAGTTCGTCATTCCACGCCTCGTCTTCTGTGTGCTCTTCGTCAGGTTTGCATTTTGTGTTGTTACTTTGCTTTACTCATGTCATGTTTTTCCTCAGCCTCGAGTGATTTTTTGTTCATTACCTCTTGTGGTTTCCTCGCCAGAGTGAGTTTCAGTTGCACTTTGTCATTGGCTTTTCCTCCTCGTAAGAGTGATTTTGAGTTTTCATTAAAGATCTTTTATTTTGAAACTTTTGTCTTGTGGTCCTGCATTTGGGTTCAGTTCAGACTCAGACCTTGTCACATATACAATCAAAGTGCACTGTGTGATCTGAACAGTATTCTTGCAGTTAATAAAAAGCAGATTTATTACGTGCTCGTGTTTTCTGGCCGTCACTGGAGACACAGCCACGAATGGGCCCAATAACAGACGTCCCAGTTAAAGCAGCACGTGTCGACACAGGTTGTGTTCAGGTACAGAATCAGGTCAGATCAGGTCGCCTGTGTTTAGGCTGCGTTCAGAGACCAACACAGGAAAATAGACTTTGATAGAAAAATACACTATGGGTTGGTTCAGAAAGTGACGCAGCTGGATTCAGTAAAACAGATGATTAAAATGGACGACTTAAGAACTGAAATGCCTTCTGTGAACAAAATTATAATTATAGGCCAGTAACATGAAAAAAGTGATATAAAATCAAAAGGCTTATATTGGTGTTTTTTATTTAGTAAATTTTTGTTATTTTATTTAATTACTGCTCAAAGCTCAGGGACTCATATTGAGCTCATGTTTAACACAGCTTCAGCTTGATCACCGTGGAAACCAGGCTTCATGTTAAAAATAAAAAAGAGGAAGAGGCAGAAAAAAATTCTATCAAGTCAGTATTACAGTATTTTAAAGTGTTAACAAACATACTGAGCGTGTACTTGTGTAAATGTCTGACGCGAATCCTCGTCTGCATCTGTGAATGATGGTGGATGGCTGGATGAAAAATAAACGACCGAGGCTTTTAACTGACTAAATGCTGAGCGGAGGCTGGAAGAGGAAACGCTTTTAACCTCATGAATGAGCGAAGGAACAAATAAGAGCGAGATGAAGAGAGTTTAAAACATAATAGAGGAAAAAATAGAGAGATGTTTCACAGAGTGGTGAAGCAACATTTAACAGCATGAATGACAGCGAGAGAGAGAGAATAAATTGAGAGATGGGGCGAGCGAGAGAGCGAGCGAGGGCCCAAGCTTTTAGCCACATAAATGAAAGGGAAGAAACGGTGAAAGGTCATTCTGGGAAAAAAAGGGATGGTGTAGCTTTTAATCCCATGAGCGAGTATGAAAAGAGGAGAGAGATGAGATGAAGGCAGCTTTTAACCCCGTAAACGACAGATCAGGGAGAAGAAAGGAAGAGAGAGCGTCGCCTCAGAAACACGGTTCAGACGCCGTAGAACCCGAGAACACTGGAGCTGACTCATCTTAACCTGATGGATACGGTTCTCTCTTCTTTCCTTTTGTGGCTCTGCTCCCAGAAACGGTATGGGCCCCGGGGCCCCACCGCGGCTGCAGGACCAGCAGGGAGGTGGTTCAGTTCATCTGGAGTTCAGGACCGCTCCTGGGTGCTCCAGCAGCCGCAGGAGGAACCAATCAGAAGGCTGCAGCGTTTCTGAAGGGAGTCTGGAGACGTTCTCTGTGGGCCACAACATATACTCTATAGTTGTATCAAGGCTTGTTTGGTTCTCTTGTATTGTACTTGTTTATTTTCAGTGAGTCGGTTACTTCAGTGTTTTTTGTCTTTTTGTTCAGGCTTTGTTTCAGTGGTTGGAGGTGTGGTCTTCAGGTGCTGCCCCCCCCCCCCCCCCCCTCACAGCTGTCCCTCATTCCACCTAACGACTGGCAGCTTTAAAAGCTCTGGTTCCACCTGCGAGCTGCCGGATCGTCCCTCACTCTCTTCATCCATGCTCCCTGTCTGTCTCTGCTTCTCCAGGGTTTCCACTGTGTTCCTGTTCTCCAGCATGTCCTTGGCCTCCAGTGTTTCCTTTGTCTCTCAGTGTCTCTGCATGTTTCAGCACACACCTACCTTCAACCACTGAAGCAACTCCTCACCACCTGGACTTCCTGTTTTGTGCTCACCCCAGGTGGTTTCTGTCTAGTCAGTTTTTTGTGTTGAATAAATCTGCAGCTCCATAATCTTCTGTGTCTCACATTTGGGTCAAATGTGTCAAAATTGGCTACAAACTGAAACATGACAGCAGCTCTGCTTCTCCTCACTGTGTCTGACAGGTGCATTTACAACAAATCTTTATTCATCCAACATGAAAAAGTTAAATTTAACAGCATCAGTAAAGAAACACGTCCTGAAGTGAGTTTCATGTGGCTTCATAGACTGAGCAGAAATGAACATGATGAAAACATGAAGGTGCTTCCGTCTGCTCGTATCCCCGTGTTTCACTTATGGAAAACATGTTGACCAGTTGCGTCAC
The DNA here is from genome assembly GCA_037975185.1 of Centropyge bicolor. Classification (NCBI taxonomy): domain Eukaryota; kingdom Metazoa; phylum Chordata; class Actinopteri; family Pomacanthidae; genus Centropyge; species Centropyge bicolor. The sequence continues at coordinate 91,346 of JBBMOC010000216.1, read as the reverse complement.
AACAGGAAAGCAGCAGGAAAAATAAAGAAAAGTAGGAGAAAGGTAAGAAAGAGAAAGTGATGAAGACAGTAAGTGAACTTGAAAATAAACTGCAAAAGATAAAGAGTTTTTTTTAACTTCAGGTTCCATTTGTTTCTATGGAGATCTCCCCTCATCCACAGACACTGGCTACAGTCCAGAGTTGATTTCATCATGTTGGAGACTGAGTCTGACGGTTTCACCTTCCAAACGGAGACAGCAGCTGGACAGGTGAGCTGGAGCGCAGGGCGTCAGGACACGTCTCGGCCAAACTCCGTGCAGATCCCGTCCTTTTGTCTTCGAGTCAGAGGCCGACGCCCACACCAAATATTTACTGTAAGAAATGAACATTACAATGCATCAGAATATGGAGGTGATGTGACCTTTAATTTAAACCTGTGTCTGTCTGTGTTTCAACAGATAACCTTCATACAAAATCAACTTTTACAGACACGTCATTCATAAAACATCTGGATGCTGTTATGGTACAGTCCCCTAAATTATTCACCTGTGCTTTTATAAACACTTATATAATCCCAGCACTGTTAAAGGACATTTCATTAATAATAAACTGTGTGAATGTCACTTCTTCATGTGTCTCTCAGATCCAGAGCGTTCGTCCACAAACACACCAGATATTCCTGTTTTCCAGTGAAATCACCTGTGAATAGTGGAATAAAGAAGGAAAGTGCTGCTCGAAATACTCACCATCGCAACGTGGATTAAAATGGTTCCCAATAAAATGTACTCTTTCCTCAACTTTACAGGGCTCAGCTGTCTTTTTTATCTGAAATAAAACTATACATTTGTGAGCTGTTTTTAAAGATGTCCGTCTTCTGTAGGAAGCGAAGGAGCTGAGAGCCACTGACATTTTTTTTTACCTAGATGATAATATGGAAATATATTCCACCAGGTCTAATATAACAGCACAGTTTGTTCAGTTATTTGAGCAGGTGTAAAACCTCAGTGTTGTGACATGATTTCAGCTCACCCTGACCAGCTGCGGCAGACGATGCAGTGCAGCTGTGGCTCAAAGTCAAATCTGTGGTTTCACTGGTCAGTTTGAATGTGAGTAGATGGGTTGAAAGCAGCAAAAGTTTCCCAGATAATTAAAGTTTTCTAAGGTGCAGAGATTTCTAAACTGGACTAAAGTCAATGTGGATCAATGTGGTGGTTTTAATTAAAAGAAAAAAACATGCAAATAAAGTATAAAATATATGAAGGGAAAACAGCCATCTATAAATATATTGAGTTATCTGTGACTCTAATGAGCTGAAACAGCAGTGGGGGGAAAAAAAGGTCAGAATCAGGAGCCAAAAAACCTTGAGAGTTCTTGGGTTTTGGCAGAGGGCAGCACACACACACACACACACACACACACACACACACACAGTGTCACAGGTATAAAATGACACTGTACCTGAGTCTCTGTAGTGAAAGAGAACATGTCAACCTCCACATACATTATACAGAGATACAAGCTAACACACACACACACACACATACACACACACACACACACACACACACACACACACGTACACTGTGCACACTTTGCTGTGTTGCCCTACAGCCAATCAACAAGCAATGGCCCAAATGGATTTAGGTGAAAATACCTGAATGACATTAATAGAAGATCAAAATGTCAGTTAGTGAGCAAGGACATGCTTATTAGATAGTTGTTAAATTAATGTTGATTAATAGTTTCGCTTGTATATGACAGTAAACGTGCTCTTCCAGCTTCCTGATGGCTACGTGTTGCTGACATGACCAACAAACCTGTAGCACAGAATCAGGTGTTGGCATGGTAACACATGCACACAAACAGCCTGCAAAAGAGTTCAGTTTGACACACACACACACACACACACACACACACACACACACACACACACACATACACACACACAGCTAAAACACACCCACAAAAGTTAGCCAACAGATGTGCATATATCACTGCATTCATGCATTTGTTCACACACACACACACACACACACACACACACACACACACACACAGAGTTCTCGACAGTAGGAAGGGTGAGCCAGCAGCGATTAGCAGAACAGAGGATTTTACTCAGCGGGGGAAGCAAAACTCGTTTAGCAATCACATTACTCTGCATAATGCTCCATTAATGACATGCTAATCATATGCAAATGAGATGCTAATTGAGCCGGATTCAATTCCGACCAGCAGATGGTTCCTGTACTGCTGTAATGGAGCCTCTGATGGCCACGAGAGAACTCTCTCTCTCTCTCTCTCTCTCTCTCTCTCTCTCTCTTTCTCTCTCTCTGTGTGTGTGTGTGTGTGTGTGTGTGTGTGTGTGTGTGTGCAGGTGTATCTGTTGCATGTGTGTGCCGGTCCATCCACAGGAGAGACGACAGTGAGAAGGGGAAATAAGGGGAAACAAATGGAAAAATGTGGAGGGAAAGAAAAACCAGAAGATGAAGAAAATGATTGCGACATAGAAAATATGTAAATAAGATAGAAAGTGAAAATTGAGTGTCAGAAAAAGTGAAAAGGTGATGATGGTAGAAAGAGGGAGGCAGAACTAAACGTGATCACTTCTTAAAGCTCTACTGATCAATATTTCTATATTAGCCATGAATCAATCACTCTGCATGATGTGTTTGCTCACAGAGAATCATTAGAAGCTCTGCAGCCATGTCCAGCCTTTTAGCCTCTTTTAGCTCGTTGCTTTGCTTTTACAGTGCCTTTACTGTTTCGGTTCTGTTTCAGCAGCAAATGACAGAAGGATGATGTCAGTGCTGTGAGGTCGTTGTTTACATCATTGTCCTTGGAAGTCAGATTTTTGGTGTTGAGCAATGATTGGACATAGAGCAACATGTGATCTTTCATATCTCTTGATGAAGAATTTATGAATCTATAATGGCCTGATTTGATCTATGTGACTATGGGACTTCATGCTTTAATGAAAGATATGAATCTGCCTGAAAACACCAAACATCCAAAAGTATTTATAGAAAAATTCTGATTTTTATTTTTTTATTTTTTAGCGTTTTGCTCTCCCATTGTCCAACACACGTCAAATAAATTCAACTGAATGATCTCAGGTGATGAGCTCAGATCTCTGTACCTGCACGTCCCCTGTAACGTTCATTCATACAGATCAATCCTTCGCCTCTGTCTGTCACAGTTAAAGAACAGTGATGTGCTTTTAAATGTCTGGTTTATGTTTATGGAGAGATTTTCCATTTGGTCCGTAATGAAAACTTGCACAATGACAATGAAACTCAAAAAATACATTTTGATGTTTGCAGCTTGTTTCATTGTTAATGAGACTTTGTGAAAACCAATGGAAAGCTGTGTTATATTTCTGCACTAGATCCTAATTCCTGAAGAGTATTAATGTTTAACCTGAAGCAGCTGATGACTGATGGTCAGACTGAGAGTGGAGGATCTGGAGTCCGCTGCAGCAGGATCTCCAAACAGACTGACAACATCACAACCTTGTGTTTGCTGCATCTTTTAATGCGCCAGAGGAAGAAAATAAATATCGGTGAGTCCTAACTCGACAGATGGACCGAGCGACTTTTACAGGAGAAGAAAAACAGCTCAAGGTCCTTTTATTTGAACGCAGCGCCGACATGTAAAATTGCCAGAGAAATTTACACAGTGAAGAGTGTGTGTGTGTGTGTGTGTGTGTGTGTGTGTGTGTGTGTGTGTGTGGGACAGCGTGAATGAGAGCGAGTGTGTGTTTGTTCTGAGTTAGAGCAATCACAGATGGAGGCCTTGGAAGGTACCAAAACCTTAATGAGCGTTCCTCTCACCCACATTCAACAAGAAGCAGATCAGGAAGGAATGAAAGGGAAATGGAGTGTGTGTGTGTGTGTGTGTGTGTCTGTGTGTGTGTGTGTGTGTGTGTGTGTGTGTGTGTGTGAGGATGTGACACACTTTGTGATGTAAATCAGAGACAGAAAAAGAATGAAAGGTTGAGGCACTAGTTGTGTTTTATATATGAGTGTGTCGAGTGCTCCAATATTACATACTGTAAGTACACTGTAAGTAGTAGTAGTCGTAGTAGTAGTAGTGAGTAATTTGTCTCATAACGACTGTAGAGTCACATCTGGAATCAAACCTGCGTTACAAATACAAAGAGCTCGTTAGTTTTAAAATAAAGGAAGCAAAATAAGGGAGTGTCAAATCAGAACTTGTTTCTGAAGCTTTTATTGCATCTGCTTCTTGATTGGTTGAAATGTTTTTGTATTATTTGCCCTTTTTTCTAGCATCATGCCTGTGGACATCCAAACGTACAACTCATTCCTGCTCTGTTACAGTTTGGACATCAGGCTCTGCAAGACAGCTTTTTAACCAGTAATTACGAATATGTAGCACCGACCTGGTTCCAAACTCTGATTTGCCGCCCACAACTCCAATAGTCTGAAAAACTTCTTCACTCCTGTATCGACTGAAGACAAAGTTGACGAGACCAATAACATGAACAAAATGTGAGACAGAGTGAATAAAGCAGGATGGATAAAGTATACATATCTAGTGGTAGAGAACGTTCGCTCTGGCCTGAACAGTGGTGGTAGTGCTAATAGTAGTAGTAGTAGTAGTAGTAGTAGTAGTACACACAGTATCAGAAGTAACAGCAGTAGGAATAAAGGGAAAAGCAGAAGCAATAGTACTCTTAGTACTACATCTATGTGGTGCAGTAGTACTACCAGGAGCAGTACTGCTACAGTAGTAGTTACTGTAGTAGTACTAGTAACAGTGGCAGTGGGAGTAGTAGTACTAGTAAACTCCTGGGTACTATCATGTGTGAAGGGACTGGACCTGCTGCTTTGCATGACTCTCTTCACAGGTTGGCTGCTGAATTATTGCTGATCTCTGCTTCTCATTAATACACAAGCTGTGTGGAGCTCATGAAATATGTCTGCACACACACACACACACACACACACACACAAACACACACACACACACACACACACACACACACACACACACACACAGAGTGACTTGGGCCAGAGACATGACAGATTACAGGTTTCACAACCTGAGTGATGTCAACAAAACAGAGTAAGTTAAAATAAAATAGTCAGGATGCTGTGAGACATCTCAGATACAGTGATGATCAGTTGTTGTTTTTGTTCCTGCTGCTCTACATCTGTCAGGTCATGCTATTATCAGGCTGATATCAAGTCGTCTCAACTTAAACTTATCTCATACAGGCCCTAAAACCTTCAACAGAAGTTCAGAGAAGTGAAAACTGCTTCTTGTCTGAAAAAAAAAAGTTCCATTTCCTCATAAATGTCATCAATATCCAAAAGACTCGCTGCACTTTCCAACATATGTATTAGTAAATATCATTCTCAATTTAAGAAAATATTCAAAAATATTAAAATTTCCTCACTTTCCACAAGTGATACAAAGCTAGAAATTAAAAGGGCTGACACATAAAGTCCATGTTTTAAAACACACATACATAGTCTGACATGACAAATAGAAATAGAACACACACACACACACACACACACACACACACACACACAGTTACACACACACACACACACTCTTCCCTGCTCGGTGAGATTATTGATGACGGCTTCAGTAATTTGTCTTTTAAATGAGACACAAAAATATCTTTTTACTCTGAGGACGTTCACATGCAATTAAGGCCACTTTATTAATGATGTGTGGAGACGGAGAGAGAGAGAGTTTCCTCTCTCTTTATTCAGCACACGGAGCCAGGTTCCTTCCCACAGAGGAGCGAGCGCAGACCCGTCTGAAGACACTCGACTCATTACAGGAGGATCAGCGGATCCACTGGAGCCGATAACAAAAGAATTGATCGGCTTATTGTGATTCATACAGTTCAATAATCTGAGCTGTTTTACTGAAAACAAACTAATGGGCTCAACAAATATTTACTGAAAAAGTTCTAATATTAAAATGCAGAATATTATATTTGTGTTCTGGAGGCAAAGTCATTTAAAATGTAGAAATATGATCTGATTAGTGTTTTTACTGTTTGATTTAAAACTGTGATCTAAAACTAAAACAGTTTCAAACAGCATCTGACACTTTTCTGTCTTTAGCTGTAAATGTCACGTTACAACATGATAAGACATAAAAAAGTGGCTGAATTGTTCTGCAGGAAACATTTGTACCTTTTAGACCAACAGTGTTTGGTCAGTTCAGCACTTTTCAGACGAGATAATATCGTTCACCTGAACTTCAGGAAACACATTTGGACTCTGCTCTGAAATGTGCATCACAGTTCTGAAGGATTCAGCTGATGAACAGTTTCAGAACTTCTCGCAACAAGTAAAACATATATTTTTTTAATGGTTATGTTGAATCACAGCTCTTAAGTATAAGGAAGGATTTTCAGACTGGGACAGACCCCGTCGACCTGCGACGACACCTGAGCTCTTCAAACTGTGTCTCTTTGCATCTACGTTTGTTCTCCTGAAAAATCAGCAGGTTTTTCACGGCCGAGTTAAGACCAGGCTCAATTTCAACACTCAATTAAAAATGGTGTAGTGCTATAAATAACATTAGATACCGCAGGAAGAAAAAAAAGAAAAAGTTGTGTTCATGTGTGATTCTTCCAAAAAAAAAAAACCTCACATCTTGACAAAGCTTCAAACAAGCAGTCAAACTCAGTGACCTACTTACTGCTGAGAGAAACACCTGAAACCCATTTGGCAGGAAGCCGTCCCTCCCCCACAGTGAGGCAGCGTCACCTGGAGGCACAAACACACCGGCAGATCTGAGCCAGATCTGAGCCAGATCCGAGCCAGGTCCGAGCCAGGTCCGAGCCAGATCCGAGCCAGGTCCGAGCCAGGTCCGAGCCAGATCCGAGCCAGATCCGAGCCAGATCCGAGCCAGATCTGAGCCAGATCCGAGCCAGATCTGAGCCAGATCCGAGCCAGGTCTGAGCCAGGTCTGAGCCAGATCCGAGCCAGATCCGAGCCAGGTCTGAGCCAGATCTGAAAACGTGCTCAAAGCAACAAAACAAGAAGATTCATCGGAAATCAAACTGAAAAAAATAAAACAGCAAAAAAAAGTATTGTTTTCTTATTGTGGTTTTTCAAACATTTCCATGGATCAGATTATGAACGAATCTCTATTTAAGCACTTCCATTATCAACTGGTCTGATGATTATTTTTTTTGATAAACTGATTCGTTTCTTGGTCTAAAAAGTATCAGGAAATAAAAATAAAAGTTAAAGACAACGTGTCAAACTCATGATCATGACAGTTTCTTTTCTGCATTTAATCTCTAAAATACTTGATTCCTTCCATCAGTCTGAAATATTTGCTGTTTGTGCAGAGAAAAGTGAGGCTGTTACTGCACACGAAGGCCACGTCCAGTTCTGTGCTGCTCTTCCTGCCTCAGCATTAAAAGGTTAAGTGATGTGTAAATCTCAATAATAAGAAAAGTAAAACATGTTCGCACTCTAACACACGACTGAAGGAACTTGTGACCTCGGCTGATCTTTGAGCTGCGGTTACCAGGCCGTCGATACAGCAGATCTCCGGTCCTGGATCGATCATGGCAGGAGCAACATGACGCAATGCAGAGCCTGTTAAAAGACAACAGCCAACAGTATTTGACATTTCACCTTTCTCCACTTGTTCATGAATTGTTTCTCTGTCAGACTTTGTTTTAAAAATACCTCGTCTTTAGGGACTGTTTGCTTTTTGTTTCTGTTGAGTTGTTCAGGAGTCCAGTTACTTTTCAAAGACAGTCAAAGAGATTGGTTTGAATTTAAGTTAGAAGGTCGGGTTTAGTTGATCAGACCCTCAGTTATTAAGTTTAAGATTTAAATAAAAGATGAGGTGATCTACCAAAGAAGGATGAAAGACAGAAACATAAAGGACATAAGAACAAAATAAGGTGCATTGATTGATGTTTATTAAGATTAAATAGCTGAAAAACAAACCACTTTATCACGGTTTTGTAAAGTTGTCTTGGCTATGTCTGAGCTACCACTCAACTATTCACACATCCATAGAATGTATTTGGATTGTGTTTGTGTCCATCTGTTGAATCTAACATTCTCTCTCTCCTCTTCACTCTGGTTTGGTCTCCACCAGCTCCTGAGAAGAAACATGTGGCTCTTCAGTGTGTTCATCAGAGCTTGTTTGTTTGTTTGTTTGTTTGAACAGGAAATGTGACATGAACAACAAATCAACCATCTGAAGCTAAAACACTCAGCAGAGCCAAATGTGAATCAAATTTTATTCCTGGATTCTCAAAATTCAAGGGATTATGGGTAGAAGCGTCAAAAAAGAGAAAGATTTTTGCTCAGCTAATTTCATATAAGATGACAGGTTATCATCAATGAGCTGCTTTTGAATCATGAGGCTTTTAGTTAGCAGAAAGCTAACATACCTTTTAGCATTAATAAAAACCAGCCGGACGTGTTAACACATGTGAAAACATGGCGACAGACAAACAGACCCGACTCCACAAACACAGGCTTCCAGAGAGCAGGCCGACAGACAGCGTGAGTCAGCTCGGCCGGAGGTGACTGGATTGACAATGAGCAGACTCGTATTGTGCTCCGGTGATTCTTCCCTCTTCAAGGCTGAGTGAAGGAGTCCACACCGCTGCCGGCTGCTCCATGGGCCTCCTTTGTCTGCAGAGGAGGTGTGTTTGGTTTGTCTTCAAGGACAGCTGACACCGGACTCATAAACAAACGGCAAATACATTTCTGCCTTTGACTTAAATGTGAGGAGACAGATTAACAGGAGGGGAGTCAGAGACAGAGAGCGAGAGAGAGAGAGAGAGAGAGAGAGAGAGACAGAGAGACAGAGAGAGAGAGACAGAGAGAGAGACAGAGAGAGAGAGAGAGAGAGACAGAGAGAGAGAGACAGACAGACAGAGAGAGAGAGAGACAGACAGACAGAGAGAGAGAGAGAGAGAGAGAGACAGAGAGAGACAGAGAGAGAGACAGAGAGAGAGAGAGACAGAGAGAGACAGCAGAGACAGAGAGACAGAGAGAGAGAGAGAGACAGACAGACAGAGAGAGAGAGAGAGAGAGAGAGACAGACAGACAGAGAGAGAGGGAGAGACAGAGAGAGACAGCAGAGAGAGACAGAGAGAGAGAGAGAGACAGAGACAGAGAGAGAGAGAGATGTGGCTCACCCTGAATCAAGCAGCAGGAGACACAACAACAAACACAAGGACCTCTAAAACCAGCAGCTCATACTTAATATGTTAGTTAAAGGAAAACAGAAACACAGACAACGATAGGAAGAACTTATGTTGATGATTTTTAATTAAACTGACTATTGTGATCTGCTTGATGCTTTTCTGTTGTCGGGGCAAGGGGGCAATTATCATTTCACATTTGGGGGGAGGTCACTACTGGGACCTGCCCGAGCCAACACCAGAGCTGTGATGACATCATGACCTGACAGTGTATTATAAACAACTGGACTGACAAGGTGGTGGAAACAGAGCCATTTTCTCAAGTGATGAATTATTCATTTATTGATTTGAATGCACAACATAATGCATATACACATGTAAAGGTAATGGATGTAAAGGTGAGCAGTGCATCAGTTACAAATGGTGCATTCAGGTTGCACAAGAACATGGAAGATTCTTGGTCGGACTCTGACAGCAAACAATGTGTTTCTGTACAAGAGACAAATTATACATTCATTTTACATTCATGAGACAGGATTAGAACACAAAACCTCTGTGTTACCAAACTTCACACACAAAATTAATAGACATGGACTTCAGATGAGATGTGTGTATCCATGTCCATGTATCTTAAAGCTTCTGTAACTTTAAGCTATCTTAAGCTTCTGTAAAATAGTTACACATTTTCAAGGTGAGATCAGTTGTGATAAAACTTCTGAAAGATAAAATGTAAACTCTGCACTGCTTCATTTCAATGCATGAATCATTTAAGGATCATAGCCTGATGGCAACATGTTAAACTGTCTCTCATGTTCAAGTAACTGATGAACTGACTGTAAATATGAACAGAGATGATGTGGCTCTCACCAGGCGATAATTAAACAATCACATGCACATAGTAATAAAAAACCAAAAAATGAAAACCTCTCATCACTGATAGAGAGAAATGGAGTGACAGCAGCACACTGACCAATGCAGCCGTTTACTGAGATCGACCCAGCACGGTTCAGGTCTGAAAGGTGTGCAGCTTGAACTATCTATTAAATGTATGTTGTTGCTATCTGTGCTCAGAGATTACAGCACAGAAAGATGGAGATCTGTCTTCTCTCACTCGCTCCACGAAGAAGATCAAGACCGAGATACAGTCAATGAGAAAGTGGGCGGTCAAGGTTGCTCCTGCTCCCTGCGTAAGAACAGCAACATGGCAAAGTTTAAATGATCATTTCATTTAAACAGCAGCCATTAATAACAAGTAACTACATACAAAGGACATGAGGAATGACTTGAGTGACCTGTCTGAGGCAAAGCAGCAACTAAGTGTTTTCAGAAACTCTACTGTGAATAAAAGGTGCCACATATGAATCAAGCAAAAGTAAACAAATAAAATGAAATGTATATTAAAGTTATATAACTTATTTGGTTGTTGATGTAGCACCAAGGCTGCTGCCCATTCAGGATGAATATACTTTCTAAAGAAAGAAAATGAGAGCGTCAGTCTCCTCAGAAATATCCATCATGCCAAGTTAGTGAAGTCAGTTTTATTTATGTACCTCACTATCACAAATCTGCCTTTACAGTGTGTATAACATACGACGCCCTCTACCCTCCATTCACATCAGTAAAACCTTCAGAAAAAATGTCAGGGAGCAGAAAAAAAAAACATTCCAAAACAGCAGCAATGTAAATTCATGAGCTACGAGCAGGCTCGTGTCTCCCACATGTAGCTGTGACCTCAACTCTTTATTTATGCTTCATGTCTATTTTTTCTAACATACACGAGTAAGCACGGGTTTGATGCCCAATAAAAAGGCGCTGAATAAATATGAATAGATATATTTTGCAACTTAGAGCTCAGCACACTCTGCTCCGGTTTGTAATCTCACAGACGCTCAGCACCTCGTGGCCCATGTTGTTATAGCCAATAATAGACATGATCTACAGTCAGCTGTTTTTGGTCAAACAGGAGAGAGAGAGAGAGAGAGAGAGGTCCCAGGACGGCCAATGGTCGAGAAGAAGGAGTGAAAACTAGAGAGAAAGAGAAGTAAGAGAGCGAAAAATAGAAACACAACTCTTCATTTGTAGTTGTTTTTAGATCATGTATCTTATTATCATCAGCAGGACAAACATGGACTGGTCAGATATGTAGAAATAAAAAGCTGAAATCATACTTTTTCTCCATGGGGACACATCAGTCCTGCTGTTAGTGTAAACAGATTTATAGTTCAGACTCTGATGTTACCCAAAGATATCACTGTTTAACTATATGGATATGTCTCATATTATAAGCCAAATCATGCTTTAATTGTTTTAAATTGAAGGGGGAAAAAACAAGCAGCCAAAGATCCTTTATTCAATGTAATTCATTACTCAGATGGTGTTTTTGTAGTCTCCATAACGACGACGATTCACACGGACATTCGTATGGACTCTATTTGACGTCATTTCCTGTTTTATTTTGTAGTTGCCTACCTTCATACATTCTAGTTTGTTTTACTTCCTGCCATTGTTCAGGTTCACTCATCACCTGTTCTCTATTATCCAATCAGTCCTCCCAGTATATATACTCCCACCTGTTTGCCAGATCCTGCCATGTGACCTCTGCCTGTCCTTCACATTTATATTCTCACCTCTCACTCTGACAGTCTCAGACTTCATGTGTTTGACTTCAGGATTGTTTTGAACTCTGCCCCTGAATTTGCCTTCAAATACAATCAGAACAAACTTTGTCCCAGTCACTGTTTGTGTTTTCAGTCCCAGTGAGCCAAAAAAAAATTTCTACTTTCCCCCAAAACAGCACATGTAAATATTGGAGATGGATGTTCTGGTAATAGAATTTAACAACCAAGACACCGGAACAGTTTGTCTAACTGGGTCAACACAGTGAAAGACTTGGTTCAAACAGGCACAAAGTCGTCATCGTGAACTTTAAATAACCAGATTATATTTTGGTGAGATCATCCCAGGAGGAGCTTTAAACAGCAGACGTACGATGGCAGGGGTCGGATATTTGGCAGGTGCTGATTCATTTGACGGCCACATTTTGTCTGAAGTCTGAGAGCTGAACACATGAAGAGCTTCATTCTGAAAACACGTTATCTTTCTCTGTTTTTACCTGGAATTCATCAGGTGTCATTGTTGAAAATGGAAAAATAATTAGGCCTTAAAATCAGAATGTGCTCTTGAAGTGCGGCTCTGCAGATGTTACGTCTTATTGTGAGTGAAGAGTTTTTCACACAGTGGATAAAACAGAAGCTTGTATTTATCTGCCAGGACTCTGACAGAGTTGGTCCCTGAAGCTCGGTGACGGACGGTGACTCACTGTTGGCTGTGTGCTTTCTACCATTGGTCTCAGCTTGTTAAGTTTATGGCAAAATGATGTGATGCTACTTTCATTCTCTCAAAACAATCGTAAACTGTAAACTTCAAAAATCCAGTTTATATCAAAACTCACCAAACTGTGGACAAAAAGCAAATCAATGGAATTCAACTTCCAACCAGTTGAAGTGAGCTGAGTTCTGCCTGAAATGTTGCCGTTATAAGTGAAGTGGTTCTTTATAGACTTTAAGCAGTGTCCCTCATCCTCTGACTGATCACGTCCATGTTACTCCAGCAGTCTGTGACCACATGCACAGGAGTGAGAGGACGTTCTGGTAGCTCTCCACAGATTTCACAAATTTATGCTTATTTATAATAAATAATGTCTCTCGATTGTTCCTTAACCGCTGCTCAGGACAAAGACGACAAAGTCAATGTCGTGCTCTTCCCACTGGACTCAGAGGAGTCTGTGAGAGCCGCCATATGATGGGATGGGTTGGTCAACACAAGGAGAGAGAGACAAGAACACACACACACACACACACACACACACACACACACACACACACACACACACACACACACAC
>JBBMOC010000216.1:22500-58307 GCA_037975185.1 Centropyge bicolor | reverse complement strand
GGGGGGGGGGGGGTTGTGAGCTCAGGGAGCATCACATGAGCAAAACACATAAAACTGAAACACACATTACTGCAATAAATAGTTGAATCCTTGATGTGAGTGTCCAGATTTAACTTCTTGTTTTGACTTCATCAGTTCAATTACAGCCGCCTGCTTTTATTCTCAACATGAGAGAGATTGTGTCAACAGCCGCCGCTGATCTGAATCTTCTGTGCTTCACTTTTCCTTCTTCTTCGTCTGTCTCATCTCTCTCTCTCTCTCTCTCTGTCTCTCTCTCTCTCTCTCGCCCGCCCCCCATTGCTCACCAGCTCTTTCTGCCCTTGAAGGAGAAAAATAGAGAAACAAGCAGCACAACAAAATAAACAAATTCGCTCTTCCTCTCTTCACATAACTCCCATCGCTGTCTCCTCTCAACTGTGTTCATAGATAACTCTGTGTGTGTGTGTGTGTGTGTGTGTGTGTGTGTGTGCCAGATTGCCCTTTGGCTTTTAAAGAATGTCAAGAGTTTCAAACTTCACTGATGTCAAGAAAACAAATAACTTTATGCTCCAAGTTCAAAAAGTCTCTCCAGCAACTTTATATCTGCTGTGTGAGGTTAAGATTAGAAACAGCAACAGGGAATACTGTGTACTGTGTACTGTGTACTGTGTACTGCGTACTGTACATGCTCAGAGCCCAGGTTTTTGACAGGAGGCATCAGTGAGAAGCGGCGATGTGTCGACTGTATTTACTGCTCTGTCTGTGGTGAACTGTTCTGGCTCTGCTGATGCTTGTTCAACAGGTTTTATTAAATCTGGCAGTTTTGATCTACATTGAGAAGCTGAGGTCACTCAGGTCTTTACATGCTTTCATAAACGTACTCTGCATTTTGAGTCTGATTCTCCAAAACTAAAAAAGTAGAATCAGATTTTTCTCATGTCTTTATCTCTCATTTCAAAGCATCAGACGAACTGTTCAGACACATGACGAACCTTCACCGACGACTTTGCCTCATTACATAATTTCTACTATTTCACCATCAAGGTTCTGCGTTCACTGTGTGTTCTGTTTGCCTTTTCACATGATAACCTGATGAGAAAGCAGAGCCGACTTCTTCTCTCCTTCTCCACTCTGTGACTAAAGCACATTTTTCCCGAGACTCTCCGACGACTTCTGTTCTGGCATCCACCCAAATCCAACATGACACATTCTCAGTTCTGACCAAGCAGCATGAAATCTGCTGGAGTGACTCCGACTCCACTGAGAATTCCTCTTAATGACTCCGCTCTGGAAGAACTCTTCTCACACTTGTTCACATTAACTCCCCAGATTCAAACACGTTAACTCAGCAGGGTTGTTGTCGAGAATGTGGAAGGGGATCAACTTAGAAAATCTGAAAGTGAAGTCACCAACAGATCAGACATGCAGCCGCACGACAAACACTAAAGGACATCAGAGTGTGAAGTTTTCTTAAACTGGACTCAGGAGCCAGACACAGACGAGGGAAAAGGTTAAAGGGATTTATTAAGGGAAACTCCAGTAAATTCACAGAAACAATAAGGTGACTGTGACGAGAGGGAGAGCTGCTGGAGAAGGGCGGTGGGTGGTTGAACCGCTGAGGTGAGACGGCAGGAGACACACAGGTGGAGCAGGTTGATCCTGAGGCACAAAGACATAAAGCACAAGAAAGCAGGTAACGACCATAATGTCCACACAACACTGGAGCACAGGGAGAGAGGAGGTGTGGACCATCAGGCAGCTTACAGGAGGAACCATGAGGGATTCAAAACTGCCAGTGATGAGGTGAAGGAGGAGCAGCCTGCAGGGCCCCAGCACCTGAAGACCACGTCCCAACACATGAAGACCACGCCCCCAGCACCTGAAGACCACGCCCCCAGCACCTTAAGCAAAGCCTGAACAAAAACAGTGCCACACAGAAAAAAACATCAAAAATGCACAGAAGATAAACTAGAGAAAAGATACAAGCCCTGACACAGATCATAGTGTTTTACAGATTAACAGCAGGTTATATTGTGCACAGGTGTTCATGTACCTGTACAACAGGTGTGTTGACACCTCCTACCTGTCTGATCAAACCCTCCCCCTGAAAAAAATCACTCATTTACAGTGAATTCATTTTTGACTGATGTCACTTTAAGAGTCTGTGCGCTTTTTTATCCAGGTGCGTAATTACGCACGGAGCCCCAGCGGCCGCTCTGCTGCCCGGCCTCCCCCTCTCTGCCTCCCCCTCTCTGCCTCCCCCCGCCTGCCTGCTCTCAGTGGTTCGCTCCAGTCGGGGCTCTGCTGCTTTTCCTCCCCGCCCCTCCGGCCGGCGCGCAGTCGGAGCTCCAGCCGCGAACCGAGCGCACACTGAGCCAGTCTGCTCCTCTGCTCCTCTCTGCTCCTCTCTGCTCCTCCGCTCCAGCCTCTTGCAGCGTTTTTGCCTCCGTCGGAAGGTCAGTTTTCTCTCTTTTTCCCTCTTGTCTTTCTTGCTGGTTTTCCTCCTCCTCCTCGTGTTTTTGCCGGATCTCCGCGGCTGCTCGGATCCGCTCTGTCTCTTGTTGCTGAAGGAAACATCTTCTGTCTTTTTTTGTGTTTATTTCCAGTTTCTTTTGTTTGTTTTTGTGATATTTTCTCGCCTCCTTCTCTTTTCATTTTAAGCACAAACACGTGTCTTTTCTCTCTGTGATCTGATTTTGATTTTCTATTTGATTCTTTTATCTCATTCTTGCAGTTTGATTTTTTTCTTTCTTTTCTTCTAAAAGCCAAATGGGATTTAAATGTCTGTGAAACTTGAGGATCAGGATGCTGATGGTTGTGATGATGATGATGATAATGAAGATGATGATGATGATGATGATGATGGGCAGGTGTTACTGGGACAGCTGATCTTCATCCATGGACCTGCTTTTGATTCTGTTGAACTGTGATCTCAGTTGTGATTTGTTAGGGTCACACACACACACACACACACACACACACACACACAGTTCAGCAGCCTCATGGAGCTGACAGGTCTGATTTCTTACTCTGTCTTGTCCGGCTCTGCAGCACTGACTGTGGCTCCTCACAGGTTTGAACCTGCTCACCACGTTTTCATCAAGCTGCAGGTTGAATCTGAATATTTTAAGATTTGTTTTGGCATTTGGTGACCAGGACTGAGAATCATGTTTGAAAACTGATTTATTGGCCTGATTGTTGATCAGTCATGGATCAATGGATCAATGAATGAAAAGTGGGAGGCATGTGCAGGAATAAAAACATTTAAAAGATGTGCAGTTGTAATTTCTTTTAAGTTTCTGGATCAAACCTGCTTCAGTGACAGTGTAGGTGGGAAAATGACTTCTTTAAACACATTAGGTTAATGAATACATAGTTATTTTGCAGCCGAGTCAAGCGTGAGACATATTGGAGATTTTAAAAAAAAAAACAGTTGAAAGTGAAAATGCTTCTTGCTCTTGCTGGAAAATAGAGGGAAAAGAATAACAATAGAAAACTGCCGAAGTGACTGTGAGATGTGACAGAATTTATGTGGAGTGCTGGGAGGGAAATCCACCTCCTCCACACAAATAACATGAGGATTTAAAGCCGCAGGCTGGGCCTCGTGAATGAGCGAGAACTTCCATTTCTCATGCATACAAACCGTCCTGTCACATGAGGAATGGAGCTTTATGAGAGTGATATTGTAACGTCAGGAAGAGGCTTGTGACTGAAATGATCCCACAGTGATGTTCTCCTCAGCCTCACACAGCAGCACGGGGGTAGGTGTGTGTGTGTGTGTGTGTGTGTGTGTGTGTGTGTGTGTGTGAGTGGCTGGCTGTGGCGTGGAGGCGGTGCTGTGCAGTGTGAGACGCAGCTCGAGGCAGGACCGAGGCTCAGGGGAAGAACAGAGTCTGCAGGATAAGATCAGTGAGGCTGCTGCCGCTCGCCCGTTACTCCACTCTGTGAAGGTGTTCTGTCTGATTCTTGTTATTCTCAGTCATCGTGTGCAGAGGAGTGATGAAGCTGTGTGTGTGTGTGAGTGTGTGTGTGTTCTGTTTACGAGCATATGGGATGGGAACAAAGCTTAATTCTAAAATATGTTTCACTTACAGATGGTCCCAAAACCAGTTATTTGGCAAAACACACATAATTTAATGTTTTAATTTTCCAAGCTTTGGTCCCACATTAACTGCTTCAAGCTGCACTAATTGATGTTTTCTATATTAGAGGCTGTGCACAGTCTCGCAGGTGTTGGAAAAAAGCTCCTCTCAGGTTGAACAGAATTTTACTTTGTGTTTATTTCTATGTGGAACGGAAGTTTTCCACTATCCAGCTAAGTTGAGAGACGTGGTGGGACTGATCTCTCACTCAGGACATACTGATTGTTTATATTCTTGTTCATAGAATTTCACAGTAAAAGAATTCAAACAGCAGCGTTTTTCAGAATAAAAGCTCTGAACTCACTGCAGCACCTGCTCAGGTGGGGGGGAGGGGGGGGGGGCAGATAGTTGGTGGAGACTGAAAAAGAGCTAAAACTGGTTGAATATTGGACTTCAGTTCATCAGGTGGAAGCAAACTCTTCTGTGCTCCGTAAATTTTAAATAAGTGTCTGTTTGCTAATGAGTTAGTATGTTAATGTTCATAACTTGTTTCTGCTGCCCCCTAGTGGTCAGAAAATCAGTTATCGCAGTGTAAACAAACAAATCAATACGACTCATGCCAAAGTCTGTCTCATGGCAGATCTGTGTTTTGTCGAGTCGTGCTTGGCTTGTCAGCTGTTTACAGGTGAAAAGCCTGTGTTCCTAAATGGAGCTGAGGAAAATGGCCTCGCTGCAGCATAACAAAACATTTCAGGCATTAATGGCTCTGAGAGGGTTCTATCTGTCATCCAGACTGAAAAACACCCAGACCCAGTTTGAAGGCTGATCAGGAGCTAGAACACGGTTTATAATAACATGAGAAAGGGGGAGTGTTAGTTTGCACACGTCTGATTGGCCGGTGTGTGTCGGGGCGAACGTACAGCCCAGTTAATGCGTCTTTTCAGAACGGCCTTGCATGGTACAACACCTGCGCTGTGACAATGCAGCAGCGCCATTGAAGTGAATGAGTGGGCTGCATTTTTTTCAGTGCCGATGAGTCTCTGAGAGCAAGAAAACCGGAGATGAAAGCTTTTCACCTGACGACAACACTAACACAGTAACACAGTCCCTGATGAAACTGATGGAGCAGTGATTTATTTTTGCTCTAAACTGAAAACATTTGACATCCAGGTATTTAAATCTAGATCTGTTTAACTTGTTGTTTAAAAACCACAGATTTTTCAAGTGACAAGTTTATTGGAACATGTGAGACAGATGTTGTCCAGGTGTGTCCTCTTACCTGGATCAGTCAAACAGTAAATGTCTGAGTTTCCTGTGCCACCTGCATCTGTAGTTGAAAAGAACACGGCGAGCACAGAGCTGTCTGTGGAAGAAAAGGGAGCAATTTTGAAGCTGAGAGAAGACGGAAAATCAATCGGAGCCGTCGCACAAACACCGGCCATAAACCAGTCCGACCATTTGGAACATCTCGCAGAAGAAAGAAAGTGCTGGTCGAGCAACAGACGTCGAACCTGTGGATCAAAGAAAACATCAGAAACACTGTGAGAGCTGTTAAAGACTAAACCCTGAAACCAGAGTCAGCAACTTCACCAACGACCTCAGGAGTGAAGGCGTCAAGAGAGGATCTGCTCCCAAACACTGGAGCTCGTCGGTAAAACGCGGAGGAGGTAACATCTCGGCTGCTTCAGGGACGAGCTCATTGATCTTCAGTGAACAGTAAAACGTGTTGGCAGCAGCAGAGTGAACTCAGACTGTGAAAGAGCTGATCAGGTGATGCTTCATCACGCAGCAAGGACAACAACCGAGGAGTTCATCAGACCGACCAAGTCTCCAGACTGAAGCCCTGCTCAGCGTCCATCTGTCCTACCAGAGAGGCTGCAGTGAAGGCATCACAGAAGAGGAGAAGTTTGGTGACGTCACTGGTTCGATGCTTTTAAAGCACCGAAAGGATTTGGAACTAGAAAAGCACTCGGAGAGCAGACCTCCGCCAAGCAGCACAGTTCCCCAAGCTTATTGTGACTTACACCCCATAATATTAGTCCTACCTTTGATTGATCTATTTCAATGGATTCCTGGACCATGAAAACACCCTTAGCAATTGGAATCACATCGATATCATTTTTAGTTTAATAGTTAGACCCAAAATTTAATATTTCCGTAATGGCGGTTTTCCGGATCACCTCCTGCAGATTTCATCAAAATCTGTCCATAACGTTTTGGGTTATGTTGCAAACAAACAGACAAACAAACAGACAAACAGACAAACAGACAAACAAACAGACAAACCAACGCCGGCAAAAACATAACCTCTTTGATAACAAATATAAAGTATTATTCACTTTAATCTCTTTCTATGATTTTGCTCACCTAAAAATTCCTGTTATAAAAGTTTCAGTCTTCTAAAATGTTGAACAGATCTGGCTGTAAAAAGCTGAATTCCTGATCTATGTCTCATCTTTTGATTTCAAACCTATGTTTTCACTGCGCGGCAGTAATGAAGGACTCGGTCATGTTGTTCCAGTAGTTTTGAATGGGACTGTGTGACACTGAAGGCAGCACAGGGCCGATACAAACTGAGACACATTCACTCCTCTCTGTGCTCCTCCGGCATGTGTTCGGCCTGTTGTATTGATGGAGACGAGACAAATGAAAACAGCAGTAAATAAGTAATGACTCAGATTGAAACTCGGCGTGTTAATTATTTAGCGCCTCTGTGCTGCTAATGAATAGATGCTGCTGCTCTTTGACTCATTAGTGTTTGTGCTCGGCAGCGTCTCGTGTGGTTCGGTCAGCAGAGGGCAGCGAAGGCAGCGTTGTTCAACATGTTGACTCCAAGTTGTAGAACATTGATTTTTTTTATAAAGATTTTTGTTGCATATTTCTGGCTACAAAGAGTGAATATTTCTGGAATGAAATCACGTTGGAAAAGATCACGATGTTCAAGGTCGACTCTGTGATTTGTGACCAAATAAAGTTCACTCATATTCACAGTAACAGATCGTAAATCATCACATTTAATGATGGAAGTCAAACCTCAGTGCTTTTGCTGTCGTGGTCGTCGCACTTCCTCTTTGATCACGCAGCTCCTGGAATCATCATTTTGTCAATGGGAAGTTCATCAGAAGTTCTCGTGCAGCTGCTTCTGTTTAGACATTTGAGAACTTCAGCTACTTTTCCAGTAAGGCATCAAGAATGTATTGTTAATGAAACTCTGGTGTCGTATCGTCAACAGTAGCAGAATTCAGCGGAAATGTAGGTTCATTTTGAAACAATGTCCTATTGAACAATGTAGGAATATTAGCAGGTTCCATTCCCATATAATGATTCTTTATGATGGGATGTCTTTTGGTCTTTTGCACTGCAGGTTTAAATGTCATTAAAAAGAGGCAAAGAACCAGTCAACCAGAGTTAGAGTTCTGTGTAATTTAGTTAGAACTTGTTTGGATCTGAAGCTCAAATTAAACCTTGTGTGTCCATGTGCAGTCCTATGTTTATGTGTGGTTGAATGTATGGAACATGTTTGTATATACAGAGACTCACAGCAGCTCTGTTGTTGTGTATGTGGTCGAGTATATATCAGGATGCTTAGACGTTCTTGTGTGACACTTTCAGCTTGATGCTTTTAGCTGAACTGACGTGCTGTGTGTGTGTGTGTGTGTGTGTGTGTGTGTGTGTGTGTGTGTGTGTGTGTGTGTGTGTGTGTGGTGCTCAAGGTCACTCCACTCAGGATATATGGCAACTGATTTACTGGAGGTTTACGTTGGAGCTCAGTGGGTCCATGATTCAATCCACAGTTTCTAAAAGAACCCGTTTTTCCATCAAACCAAAGAGACGTTCTGTTGGTTTCATGCTGTTTTCAACCATAGGACTTTCCATACAGCAGGTGTTTTTCTGTGCAGAATACAGATGTGTCTTGTTCTTTTTTCGCAGTAATGACCTGGATGTCCAGCGTTTCCTCTGATTCTCAGCAGCTCTATCGCTGCAGGGTAAATTCAGATTTGCTTCAGTGAGCTTCCGTCTCTCTCTGCTGCAGGTTGTGTCGCTCCAAATGTTCCTCTCGGGGGGGGGGGTCCTGTAATAGAAACGTGTATTGTAAAACCCGCAGTTCTTTTTGTAAGTGGCAGATTTGACATTCTTTCCTCTTACCTTCTTTATTCTCTGCAGCCGTGCTGGTGATTTCCTCGAGGGGTGAAAATACAGAATGAATAATGAAGAAAACAGCAGGTGGTCTCTTTTGAAGAGAAACAAATAAACTGTGTTGTACTGTGTTACACTATTTATATTTATATATTATGTTTGCAGATGTTTCGTGATTATTGTCGTTTTACACAGATTTAAATGTTAATCCAGCTCCACATGTTTATGTTGCTCAACGCTAACATGCAGATGCAGTTCATGCGTCGACTGTGACGACGACCCACCAGAGAAGCTTCAGGCAGTTTACTGTGGGATCATTCACCAGAGCTTCGACAAAGCTCAGAGCTTGTTTTGAACGTGTTTAAGAGAGCTGTGAAAATCCTCTTACAGATCTGCTCCTTCACACTGACAACAGTTTGGTGCATTAGAGAAACGTACGACAGTTTTCTGCCTTTGGACACATACTGATGGTCAGTGTTTTCTCCAGTACACGACTGCAAATGAGGATATGAGAAACAACCTCCTGATGAAGGAACAAAGCATCGTAACCTGGAGAAGAGTTGTGTTTTCCTTTTGATGTTTCTCATGGACCATAATCGTTTCGTTTCCACTTATAAAGTCCAGTCTCATATTATAATATAAGATTGTGTTTTGGTGCTGATGAGCCTTTAGATTCATGAATCCATCACTCAAACTGGACTTACTGGATTATATTTGATGCTTTGACCAACTCGGCCCATTGGAGTTTTTTTTTTAAAGCAGGATTTTCTGTGGTCTGAAAAGTGGATCGTGGCAGGAAATGCAGCAGCAAATGCCATAAACAGAATCAGCTGATCAGGTTGTGAAGGATGGCTTTTACACCTGCAGCAATGTGACTGTAATTGTCACTAATCCACTGGTAGAAAATCAGTGGATATAACTTATACTCTCGTGAAGAAAAAAAATCTATTGCAGAAATCTTGCACAGAAACCGACAGATTCGAAGCACTGGAGCGTCGAATTGCTGAAGACTGATTTGGTTTTTATGAATCTTGGGTTCATCATTGTGATTGGTGTTTTATGAGTCTTTACCCATTTCACATATTAAATGCACAACAGGACACACTCCACCGTGTCCATATCAAGATCTGCGCTGTGATTGGATGAACTCCACCCAATTAAAACCTGAAGCTCTGCCTTAACATCTGCACCTTTTATTTTCTGCTCTCTCTCGGTTATAAAGAAGCTCTTCCACTTAGCGACGATGACACGTTTTCATTTGAGTTATTTATTACGCAGAAGCACATCACAGTGATTTCATGACAAACCCGACCTCACAGCATTTTCATAAATGATCTGTTTCCCTGTTTGCCCTCGACTCTGAAGCTGTGAGCTCTGATAGCTGGAAAATTGCTCCTGTGGTTTGAAAAATGTAGCTAAACACAGTGGAAACTCATTACACACACACACACACACACACACACACACACACACACACACACACACAGACACACACACACACACACACACACACACACACGCAGTTTTAACACCATTGCCAATATGTCATGATCTAAATATCCAAATATGAGCCACTTCACACTGTTAGCGTTTCCTGAATTAGGCCCAGAAATACAATCAGCATGGAAGAAGCCAAATGATTAAAAATCTCTACAGGATGAATTAATATCAAATTAAAATAATTGGACTGCGAGAGATTTAACGTCGGCGGGTTCGGTATGGGGTCATCGCCTCAAAGATATCACCGCTACAAATAATTGAAAAGCTATTACAAATACATGAAATCTAGTCGACAGCACAGACTCACATGCTTCATCTCTGTTTGCTGATTTTCCCAGAAGCACCTTCAGCCGCTCGCAGCGATTTGAGCACGCGGCCGAGAATACAAAGACTGAGCTCATCAAGNATTTAAAGCTGCTCAGACGCTGGGATGTTTGGCTGTCGGCTGCCTGACAACTACACATAATGATGGCAGAAACTAGCGGCTTCCTTTTAACAATGCAGGTTTTGTTTTCTTCTTTGTGTCTCCTGTGTTTGATTTCCTGACAACAGAGCTCATGAATATGTTTCAGCGCAGACACTTGACTGACTGCTCATGTACTGACTGGTTGTTCACTGACTGGCTGATTGACTGACTCGTCCCCTCATGGTCTTTGTCAGCATCTCTCTCTCTCTCTCTCTCTCTCTCTCTCTCTCTCTCTCTCTCCACTCTCCATTATTGTTGATATCTCTCTGGCTTTGCCAAATTTTTCAACTAAACTCTCATTAATGCAAATTGCCTGTGCTCCAACATTCTCTGTGTGTGTGTGTGTGTGTGTGTGTGTGTGTGTGTGTGTGTGTGTGTGTGTGTGTGTGTGTGTGTGTGTGTGTGTGTGTGGGTGCAGTCAGGAGTCAAGAAGAGTCCTGACATTTAGAAACTCCGTCACCTCCCTGATTCAGCAGAAAGGCAGTAACAGATGGAAAGCTCTCCTCCTCCTCCTCCTCCTCTCTCCATCATTTGCTTTCTTTCTCTTCATGGCTCCTCTCTCTCCCTGCTCTTTCTCTTTGCACCTCCCTCCATCTGCACCCGACTCATCTGTAATTTATTTCACTTAATGTTGATGTCAGCTGGCTTTAAATCTCGGCCTTTGTTACTGTGACACAGACGTTCAGCCGAAGAACATCTCAGGGCATTTTTAGACCTGTAGTTCACTGGCTCTGGTCCAGATCCAGGGTGAGCTGGTTTGTTTTCACACAGAGGAAAATTCAACCAGAATGCATCACTGAAAACCACCTGGGATCAGTTACCTGCCGAGACATTTCGAACACTTCCTGGCTTGTGTCTGTGGTTTACAGTAGCTCATCTGCAGTATGAACATATGCAAAGTGCCGTTTGTAGTTTGGTCAGATCGAGGTTGGATCATTAAGGAGCTAATTTCCTGCTGAAGCTTAACGAACAAAACCTTTTAAAATGCACAGTGTGGTTTGCAAACTCCAAACAAATGCTTTGTGTTTTACAAATACAAAACAAATACACGATGTATTTCTAATACATCAGAAACAAACAGAATGTTTTGCAAGTATGAAAGAAAATATCGTGACTTTTTGCACAATATTTCGCTGTAATTGTGAGGAGAGTTTTTTCCACTAAGGTCCTGAGTAATACACTGTCCAGCAGGTGGCGCTATGAGTGGGACTGAACACGACCAAAGTCAGAGTTTAGCCTTAGTTATAGAGAGAATAAAAAAAGAAGCTTGAAAGCAAATGGAGGGAGGGAGGAAGAAAAATGAGCCAAGAGAAGAGGAAGAGAACGAGTTCAAATACAAAATGAAGATTGAGCAGATGAGGAGCAAAAGCAAGAAGAAGAAAAGGAAGCATGCCTGGACATGAAAGGAGAAAGGAGAGGAAAGAAGGAAGAGAGAGGAGGAGAGATCAAAGGAGGCAACAGGAAGAAGAAGAGAGGCGAGGAAGTGGAGACAAGAGGAGAAAGTGATGAAAGGAGAGAAGGTGTAAGAGGAGAGCAGAGGAGGAGAGCTGGAAGAGTGTGTGTGTGTGTGTGTGTGTGTGTGTGTGTGTGTGNCGTTAACGAGTGTGTTAAAGAGTGTGTGTCAGAGGAAACACTCTGATTGGTTCAGGCTCATTTCCCAGCAGCTCTGTGACTCTGCAGCAGAGGACACGCACGCGTTCGGCTTCATTACCTGCTCAGGTCTGACCTTCTGCTGTTAAACTGATAACCAGCTAATTAATATGACCCCTCCTATGCGCGCGCACACACACACACACACACACACGTTTACATATTGAGCAAACTGGCCAGTGCATCGGCCTTCTGTGTTAGCATGCATGTGGAACCTGAAGTGTGTGTGTGTGTGTGTGTGTGTGTGTGTGTGTGTGTGTGTGTGTGTGTGTGTGTGTGCGTGTGTGTGCGTGTGTGTGCGTGCGTGTGCGTGCGTGCGCGTGCGTGCGTGTGCGTGCGTGTGTGTGTGTGTGTGTGTGTGTTTTAATCACGCTCCCCAGGCATTATAGGTTATTTGCATTAATGACACCATCATTGTCTAATTTCCATTTAACAACAGTGTTTACAGTCATTATCTGTTTACTGTTGATTGTTACTGTGTTGTTTTCAGCTAATTAGCTGGAACCTCTGCTGTTCCACATGATTTAACTCATACAAAGTAAATAACAATGTAAATAAACAATATATAGGCTGTTGACTTCAAATAAATAATCTCCAAAATGATAAAATGTGATTAAGTAAAATATCAACATAAAATATTCTGTCGGACCAAAGCCAGTATTTACTCACATATTTACTACAGAATGTACTGTATATGTATTTATTTTACTGCTCATCATCTTGGCACACAGTATTCCTTTGGGATTAATGAAGTTCTTTTATATCCTGCACATAATGACATTAAATAATTGGTTATTTAATGTCATTCAATAAATCAACAGCAATATAAAAACAATCAGAGGCTTGATGAAATTCATATAAATCACTATTGTATGATTACAAAACATCCAAATACACAACAAGCATATTAAAATCTGTATTAGATGGATAAATAA
Organism: Centropyge bicolor; assembly: GCA_037975185.1. NCBI lineage: Eukaryota > Metazoa > Chordata > Actinopteri > Pomacanthidae > Centropyge > Centropyge bicolor. The sequence continues at coordinate 45,558 of JBBMOC010000216.1, read as the reverse complement.
AACTATAAGAGAGGTTCATTGACAATAGCATTAAGGAATTAAAAGAATGGCATCTTTGCGTCCTACAACCCAAAACAAGTCACTTTTCATTAGTTCTCATGTTTGTGTTCATGGTCATTATTCATCACTGCTGCCTCATGTTCACAATGAGCTTTGCTAGATGAATCTTTCTCAGCGAACAGTTGAGTGATGGTGAGGGAAGCGTGCAGAAACACACACTGTCAGAAGTTTGTGCACAGTTGGCTGTGATTGACACTCCCCACCAACAAGCCTCCCGCCCACACACTTTGATTGACAGCTGCTCCCTGGGACATGCAGTGCGGAGGCAGTGCGGAGGAAACTGGATTTCTGGATGTTTCTCTGACCTTTTCGCTCGCGCTAACTAACATTGGCTCATTAAGGAAAGAGCGAGGTGTGGTTGTAAATGATGATAATTATCAGCCGAGCTCATTATTAGCAGTTCGTTCATTCCGGCCGCTGTCTCTGTGCTTCTCCACTTGGCTGCATTAGCGATGCATCTTCTCCCATAAAGCATTGCCCTGTCGATACCTGCAGCTCAGCCGCTGCCAAATGTGTTGGCTCCCATCTCCTCCATCTATCATCTGTCCATTCATCCCCAAACCTGCTCCTCTCATCCGGCCCCCACCCACAGTCTCTGGACCCCTCACCCAAGTTTATCTGCTCCTTTTGATCTGTCGGGTTAGTCGCGCTGTCAGGACCGTCCGTCCGTCCGTCTGACGTTTGATCCATCTGCAGGAACAAGACCACATCCAGAGCAAACCTTCCTCCATCAGTCAGCCATCAAAGAGCTCTTCATGTCAGGGCTGTGAGGAGAGGCTGTGTTCCAGGAAGAGACACGAGGAAACAGCAGCACTGCTGGCTTCAGGTAGCTGTGTTGTTTCTCTGATGAAGGATCTCTTGTCGTCGTCACATAGTGACTGTTCTCTCTCAGTGTCAGAGGCAGAAGCTCTGGGATGTTGTTGTTCTGCTGCAGAGTGAAGGAGGACAGGTGTCGCTCCTCCACCTGTGAACAGTCAGTCGGGTTTAATTTGATCAAGAAGTGGAGCCTTGCTAACTTTAACCAAGTGGTTTTATTTGACAAACTGAAGCACATCTTTGATATAAAGGTGTAAAATCCAGAAACACTTTTACTCCTCTAAGTCGTACCTGAATCACTGGGACTTACATTGATACATGTATCTGTGTTTCTGAAACGTTTGGCAGTGTATTGGTTGTTGGTCAGGTCAGTTCAGTTTGCATCATCTGCTGGCTCAAAACATAACAGACTCTTACATATCATGATATGTTGTGTTTTGGAAGTTGATGGTTTCCCAGTACATTTTACCAGTGCAGTTTTTTTGTTGACACAGTTCAACAAAGCTTGGTATCAGAAATGAGCTACATAAAATTCAGTCATATATCTTCCAATATGAGCCAACCTCTCGTCCCATGAAATGAAATAATTCTGTCGTTATCTCTTGTCGCCGTCTTTATCCGTGTTTACATGTTGGTATTTCATAATATCAAATACAGAAATATTCACTGATACTGGACATATTGTATTGTTCATACACTGACACAAACTGGACACAGTCACAAACAGAGCCGACAGTTTCCAAACTGAAGAGAAAGTCAGGTGAACTCCTCTCAGCTCAGTGAGGATAAATGGACCCTCATCAAATTAAACAAATACCTCACAGAGTCCCACACACTCAGGACTCTCACACATCCCTCAATAAAGAAGATAACTCACATTTTCTTTCTTTTTTTTTTTTTTTTAGAAAGATTGCTTTCTCAATCCCCAAAGTGCAAATTTGCTGGTCAGCAAAATCCACCATACATCAACTCCTCAATAAGTAGATTCCCTCTCTATATATTTTCTTTCCTCTCTGAATGAATCATCTTTTCCCCCGAAGAGGCCGAGCGGACCACCATCCACCAGAGTGTTTTAATAGCTGTTTTGATTGATACAGCGAGGAGGCAGGGAGCAAGGAGGAGGCAGGGAGCAGGGAAGAGGCAGGGAGCAGGGAGGAGGCAGGAGGCAGGGAGCAGGGAGGAGGCAGGGAGCAGGCAGGAGGCAGGGAGCAGGCAGGAGGCAGGGAGCAGACAGGAGGCAGGGAGGAGGCAGGGAGCAGGCAGGAGGCAGGGAGGAGGCAGGGAGCAGGCAGGAGACAGGGAGGAGGCAGGGAGCAGGCAGGAGACAGGGAGGAGGCAGGGAGCAGGCAGGAGGCAGGGAGGAGGCAGGGAGGACGCAGGGAGCAGGCAGGAGGCAGGGAGGAGGCAGGGAGCAGGCAGGAGTGCAAAGAGAAGCACATTTCTGCAAGTTAACTCTCTATGTATAGGAAAAGAAATTATAGGTCATGATGTGGAAATAAGATGGTTGATAAGTGATCAGATGAACACGCCACTGGATTTAAAGACAATCAGAGTGAGAATATTCAGCAAAAAAGGAAATTATTTAGTTCAGTTTGGAGACTTGGAAGCAACATTTCTCTGTTTCTATTATGGATAAAAGCTCAAATAATACAACTTGGTATCATCTTCTTGTTCATGCTTGTGTTTTCAAGCTCGTCACCCAGTTTGTATTGGAGGCTTTCTATTAAGGATCAAAGTGTCTTCAGGCCTCATGCTGCTGACTCGAGTCACGCCACCACACAGGGACTTTGGCTTCATGTTATCTCCTTTTATTGATTTTTTAAAACTGTGTCACAGGTTTCACACATGAAAGAAAGTGTTAACATGTCGAGTAGATTTTATTAAACACTTTCTTCATGTTGATAATGTGAGTTTTTTCCCCCCTCGTCCTTTTGATGAATAATTCTTCATATAGCACCAATTTTGCCGGCTAATCTAGCGAAAGCCACCAGATCAGCTTTATTCATTCATTACAGTTGGTGATTAATTACATTTAATGAGCTGCTGCTCGACGTGGGGTCTGAAGAGAGCGCTTGGGTTTGATGAATGATTCCCACTCAGTTGAGATCGTCCAACTTCATCACTTCTTTTTTCATCCAGTGAGTGAAGAGTGGAGCCAACAGTCCTCTGCACTGATACTGGATGGATATCCTCCAGCCTCTCTCCGTGTTCCTCTCCTCTCTTTATGAAGCACATTCATTAAGTCCTGCAGTGAAAATGTGACTTTTTTCGCTCCAGTTGAAGCAATTTCAAATGGATTTTCCTTCATGAATTCACATATCTCTTCTCTCTCTGTTGTCTGAACCCACAGTTTGACCAAATAGTCTCAAAATGGACACACCCCTTTTCTCCAAACTCAGCCAATTAGAAGCTGCTTTTAGCCTCAGGATGTTTTGTGAATATGACCCTAAAGAATAAATATAAGTCAGAACAAACCTCTTTAGTTCAGTTTTTAACATATTAAATATTAAACATTAAGTCACCAGATGAGTCTTTTGTTTTATCTTACACTGGTATTTTTTACCTCCTCTGCTGTGTAATTCAACATGGAGCAGTGGGATCATACCTGCATTAAAGCTGCTGTAGATTATGGCACATGTTTCAGGCTCTTTTGGTTATTTTTCCTATGCTTTGTTTAATCGGAGAATCCGAAGTGAGAGTCATCCCAAGGGCGTCAGAAAGCCAATTTCCTGTAAGAGCTTTCCACACGGACAGAATCATTAGAGTCATTTTGCTGTGTCAATTTAATTGATTGAATAAAGGAAAGAAGGGAGGAAAGAAAGTTCCTTCAGTTAGGCCGAATTAACGTTCCCCTGAGTTGTCAATATCCTCACTTATAGCAAACAAATGAAGGAATGCATGGAAGAGACAGATTGAAGGAAGCATGGTGATTCAATAAAGGTTAGTTTTTCATCACCAACGTGCCTCTAAGTGCAAGGTGGGAGGAGGAAATGAGGAAATGAAGGGAAGGAGGTTCTGCAAGGAGAGGATGAAAGGAAGGAAGGTTAAACTGTAAGTAGGAAAAGGAGGTAGGAGGGATGGAAGGAAGGAAAGGAAGCATGTGAAGAAGCCAACAGTCCATCTGTCCCACTATAACCAGTCCACTCAGTGTCTCTGTCCCACTGTAACAGGTCCTCTCAGTGTCTCTGTCCCACTATAACCAGTCCACTCAACATCTCTGTCCCACTATAACCAGTCCACTCAGTGTCTCTGTCCCACTATAACCAGTCCACTCTGCCTCTCTGTCCCACTATAACCAGTCCTCTCAGTGTCTCTGTCCCACTATAACCAGTCCACTCTGTGTCTCTGTCCCACTATAACCAGTCCACTCAGTGTCTCTGTCCCACTATAACCAGTCCACTCAGTGTCTCTGTCCCACTATGACCAGTCCACTCAGTGTCTCTGTCCCACTATAACCAGTCCACTCTGTGTCTCTGTCCCACTATAACCAGTCCACTCAGTGTGTCTGTCCCACTATAACCAGTCCTCTCAGTGTCTCTGTCCCACTATAACCAGTCACCTGTAACTTCTGTCTTACTGAAAATAAGAAACAAACCTTGAGGGATCTGATTCAGTGTCTGTAGTATTAACCTCCAGTGTGAAAGTCTCGTATTCTCCTTGGGGGAAATGCAGTGACGTGTTAATCCGTCCTTTCACTCAAGCAGAATGAGCAAAGTTCACAGTTCATCCAAAGAGTTTCGGATTCTCTTTACTTCAGTCGTCATCATGGTGGATCCTCCATCTTTGGACTCGATCATTGCATCATACATCAGAAGCCCGACCTGCGCCTCAGTCAGACTGGTGTGTTTGATTGTTAATGATGCATCACTGCGTCGATCTTCATGAATTATTTTAACAGCAAACAAACAAAAACATTTATAAGGATCGAAACAGGGCAACACCACATGATGTAAAGCACTTTCAGCTGCATTCCTTCATTACATTGTATGAAAGGTGCCACACAATAAAAATGATTATGATGATTATTATTGTTGTTGCAACACATGGAGCATTTCCCTAATGTGAGTGAATGAAGATGAAGGGATGAAGAATGGATGATTGAAAGAGGAAAACAAAACGAAAGGAAGAATTTCATTGAGAACAAATCTGTGTGTGTGTGTGTGTGTGTGTGTGTGTGTCTGTGTGTGTGTGTGTGTGTGTGTGTGTGTGTGTGTGTGTGTGTGTGTATCATGTTAATCTAGGACTGATTACACAGCCTAAAGCACCATGTTGTTAATGAGCCCTCCCTGAGCTCCATTTCTCCTGCTGTCATTTGTTGTATTAGCATGTGTTGAAAGAAATAAAGGAGGGGAGAATGAATAAGGAAGGAAGGAAGGAAGGACACGAGGAATGAAAGAAGTAAAGTCCTCAGAGTGAATTAGCTCAGTTTAGGTGCCGCTTGTCGACCATCAGTGGGAATCTATGGCAGCTGTGTGTGTGTGTGTTTCCATGCCTCCTGCATATCTGTGAGCTGAGTTATAGTTTAATCTGTTCCTGCAGCCTCCTGCATTGAAAACAGCCTCACAAATCAAAGACAGCATCCAGGTGTCAGCTCACCTCCACACACACACACACACACACACACACACACACACACACACACAGACACACACACAGAGACACACACACACACACACACAGACACACACACACACACACACACACACACACACACAGACACACACACAGACATACACACACACACACACACACACACACACACATACACACACAGACATACACACACACACACACACACACACACACACACACACACACAGGCGGGGCGGTGATGCGATGTGGGATCAGGGTCTGTGTGACAGTGTTTGTGTGTGAGTGGAATCATGTTCAGTCAGGTTACAATCACCAGCACAGTCTTGATTTGGAGTGTGGACCTGCACATGTGTGAATGGGTTTGAAACACATGGGAAGCATCCATCCATTTTCTCCTGCTTATCTCGGGGATCCAAACGTCTCCCTCGTCCAGATAAGCTACAGAATCCCTCCAGTGTGTTCTGGGTCTGCGGGGGGGTCCCCTTCCAGGAGGCGTCCCGGTCACATGTCTGAGCTCCTCACCCTGTCTCTGGGGGTCGTCCACCATCATCCATCCTGCAGAGGAAACTCATCTCAGCTGCTTGTATGTGTGATGTCATTCTCTCGTGTCCACAGATGTGCGTTGGACTCGACTGGTAAATCCGAAGCTTCACCTTCTGACCGAGCTCTCTCTTCACCTCAGTGGTTCGGTAAAACTGCTGCATTACTGCTGACGCTGCTTCAATCTGCCCGTCGTCTCACACTCCATTTTGTCTTCAGAGACCCGGAGATACTTGAACTTCTTCCTTGCAGCAGCAACGATCTACTGCATTTTGGCAAGCACGACCTCAGACCTGGAGGTTTTGACTCACGACTCCTGAAGGACTCCTGGTCCTGATGAAGCCAGCAGAACCACATCATAGCCAGTCATAACCCCCCTCCTCTCTCCTGCTGCCCCTCGAGACCCTGACCATGAATGTCACACTGAATCCCTGACATGGGGAAACCCTGGCTGGAAACATACCTGTAATGAGCATTAGAGCCTCTAGGGCGGCGCTTGTGGGTCAGAATTATTGTGTTTTCATGTTGATTGACTTTTGGCTTGAATGTGCACTGAAAAGCAAAGAACATGTAGAAAAGAATTCAGCTGCTGAATCTGAGAAAATCCAGTGTTGTTGTTGTTTTTTGTTTTTTGGGGGGGTGGGGTGGGGGGGGCTGTATAATGTAAAACCTCCAAAGAGATGGGTGAGTTTTAATGCACATAATTATATTTGCAAGATACAATACTATGCATATGTAATTTTGTACATTTAGTGTTTCCAACTCGTTTTCATTCCCCCTCTTTTCTTCTATCACACTTTCATGTGTGTGAGTCTTTTCCACTCACAGCAGATGAGCTCACGTTTCATGCTGAGCCGTGTGCTTGTGTGTTTTAAGTAGATCTAAGGTTAAATCAGACTCTGATCATGTAAGACCATAAACCTCAGCAGCTAAAGAAAATATGTGCAAATCTGTGTTTCCAGAGTTTATCTCAAAAAAAGAAATGCATGGTTTAGAAGATCTGGGTGTAATCACATCTGACATCCTGTGACATCTGCATTTTGCATAAGTGCTCAGTTTTCTTTTGAGAACACATGACCACTGATTTAATCTTTTCTGTTTCCTGTTTCTCTTCCTCACCTTCATCCTCCTCATCCTCAGCTCTGATACAGCAGCGACCTGTTCTTTCAAATCCAGCCGTGCAGAAGCTGCTCGTCATGTAAAACAAAAGTCTCGTCTGTCAAAGACAATGTTGACGACGATTCCTCACAGTTTCCAGCTGGAAACAATATTTTATTTTCCATCTTGTTCCTCTCTCTCTCTCTCTCTCTCTCTCTCAGAGCGGCTCCAGCTGACTTGTACATTCAGCCTTCTCAAACCGAGGGGACGATGTTTATCTCCTGTCCCGACAAAGGCACATTGTATTTCTTTCAACAGCGTTTACCGGCAGCCTTTCGCTTGAAACCAAACCTAAATCCTTGTTGTGACATTTCAATTTAAAATACATGAGAAATAGTTGAGGCTGTCAGGCAGCGGCAGAATTTACAGTGCAGGAGACGCTCTTTGATTAAAGAGAGAGAAGTGCTGTGGTGCTGAGGGAAGTGAGCTGAAGATGATGCTGTCCCAATTAACAATGGAGAGAAGTCCAGTGAATAAACTACTAATAAATCCTGTCACAGTGTTACTGCATGAGGGACACACAGGCTGCAGTCTGTATTGATTCTTGAGTCTTTTAATGACGTCCTTTAAATGTATATGTTGGTTTTACTGTTTCTGTTACTTCTCAGTGTGAATTTGAAAGTAGAGCAGAAAATACTTACACAAACAGGAAGGCGAGTATTTTCCTCCTGCTGTCAACAAATTTGATGAAGCGACCAAAAACAAAAGTGTGTTACATCTTATCACTTTGTCTCCTGCTTCCTAGTTTAACTAAGTGATCGATAATGTGAAAGTAGTGATTTTACTTTATCCACAAAGCAGATGTATTGAAAGCTCTGTGGTCTCTCTCTTCACACTCTTTCCCTCTTTGCTCGCCTTCACCCCTGCAGCCCTTGATGAAGGGATTAAACACACAAGTGCTGGGCTCTGCTCAAAGGTCAAACTGAGGCACTGATGCTCCGTTTGTTGGTTTTCTCATGTAGGGAGTGGTTCCACTGTCCTGCACACCAAACACACAGTGCACCAGGTCAACCAGGCGGCTGCTTAATCCGCTTCTTACCTGTGCTGATGAAGGTGGGCGGGGGCCGGCAGGTCTGAGGAGGATTTTGCTTTCTCAAGATGTAAATGGCGTAAAAGACTTTCTGTCATTCGGAAAATGTGCCGTAACTGCATTGAAAATCAGAAAACCAAAAATATAATACTATGTTAGTTGGACTGTTTTAGACACATTAACCAGGATATATATAAACATTTAGTTCTAATGTCTTCAGAACGAGCTTTGCAATAATTCAATCAATTTCAATCAACATGTTTAATCAGATCTTCAGTTATGTTTCTTTCTGTTATGTGCAATATTTTCTGTGTATTTATCTATCTATATTCACTTTCATATGCAAAACCACCACTTAAGTACAATAATTCAACTCGCTGCTGCTCTGCTCTGTGCAATATCATTGTATAGTATATATCTTCATTATTGATAACTGTTGTTCATTTACATATGTCTATATAAAGTCCCCAGCTCCTATATTTATATTATATATTTTTATTTATTTATTTTACATATTTATATAGCCACTGACTGGTACTACTGTATACATTGCTGACACATCTTTGGAAGCCATTGCAATTTGGCAATAAAGGAAGTCTAAGTTCTAAATATAAGTGAAATTTATCATTTGCAAATAATTATTTATCTTCTTGCTTGTTATTTCATTACTTTGTCAAATATAAGCAACAATAAAAATGAATGTCAAAACTGAGGACAAAAGTTCATCTTAAGTTAAAAGACTCCTAAAACAAAATTGTAGTTTTGACAAAATCCAAACATAAATCTACAAAACCTACAGAAAAGATATGAAGAAAAAGCTGCTTTAAACTTGATAACAAAGGATGACAAATGATTCCATCATTAGTTTTACAGATATTGATGGATTTGTATCTTACTGTTGATAAATGCTGAGAATGATCCAATAAGCAGTTATTAATAAAAGGGGAAACATGATTGCAGTGCTCTCACAGAACCTCGGAGGCTTCACAGGCTTAATTACAAACCCAAAGCTGATTATTAGCATATGAAGTGAGAGTACCCTTCAGATGTACAGAGCAGCTGTGAGGCTCGTCCACACTTCGCCGTGCCAGTGGTTTAAAAACCTCTTTGTGCTGTTTCTGTCCCCTTTCGGCCTCCTGTCCTGCCGCTCTCGGTAACCAGATTAGACGAGGACGGACTCTGCTGAAAGGTCGACGCAGGGAGCAGAAGGTCACGTCTGATTCAAGTCAAGTCAAATTTGCTTCTAATGGGTTTTTAACACAACAGGGTTTGTCACCAAAGGCATGGCAGAGCAGAGATGGACATGAATGCAGAGAAGGTGGAGAAACGAACGGACGTCAGCTGGTTGTGATTAAAGCAGCATCTTTGTTGTGATTCAGATTCTGGTTTTGGATTGAACTAATATTTCTCGATGACCGATCTCGTCTATTTCTTATTGGTTATTTAATGCAGTTTTCTCGTACTTGCACTAACCACAGTACAAGTGAGACTGATGAGAACTGTCTTTTGCAGGTATTTGGTCATGAATTTGAGTCGTTTACAGAATCTGATTTGTACCAATTTTTGCAAAAAATTTGTCCAATACCTGCCGAGATCCTTCGATAGAAAACATGGCTGATCGCCCAAGTCTGATTCCTCCTGAAGGGGGACACGAACGCCTGTAAGAAATGTCATGGTAATCCATCCCATGATTGTCCGGACGCTTCGCTCTGAACCAAAAATGTCAGTCAGCAACATCATTAGAATTGATCCTCTGAGGTCGCAGCGACTCTGATTATGTGAATATGCAGAAACACAAGCTGCCATCGAGCTGTGAATAATGAACACACAGGAAAGCCGGGTCATAACGATGGTGTGTTTGGTTTTAATATGGGCTGCTCCATCACATGTGTGTGTGTGTGCGGGCGAGGTTATTGAATTTAATCCACTGAGTAATGTGTTTAGGCAGTGAGAGACTCCTCATGGAAATGGGAGCCTTGACCTTTCTGGATGCATCTGATTACTGTCGGATTCACTTTATGGAAACTGTGCGTGTGTCGACGGGGTTTGGTTTTAAAAGTTGGGGGGACACGGTGAAGTCAGAGGTTGGACAACTAGTGAGATGAAACTTGGTGATTGTGTGTTCTCTTGTTACAGAGGAATTAGATCTACTGTGTCACATGTTTTACTGTTAATGCAGTTAAACATTTTCAACCACAAAAACATGAAATATATTGTTTCATGTTGTGTATGATTCAACAGTGGCTTTGTCCTTTAAGGTTTCGTTAATGAATGAGGAAAATATTGAAAAAAAGAGCACATTGTTAGATGTAAATGATTTTAGTCCAAAATCCTTTATCTTAATCTTATACTTAAGTTTTTCTTACAACATCCAGCATTAACTTTCATTTGTTGTTGTAAGTTCAATCTTCTCTCTCTTTCTTTCATCTCTGTGTTTGGTCTCTTCCAGCTCCTGGGGGAGAATCACCTGTTTCTTTAGTCAATGGAAACATTCAGAGAAATGTTTCCTTTACTTTACACAATCGGCTGAAAAGCATGACAAAGTTTGGTGATAACTGTCTGAAGATTTGTCACAAAAAATGCCACATGCTGTCCCTTTTTATTCATGTTAATATAAAGCAACAGTGATGTTTTAAAATGTTGGATAGTTTGAAAAGTGTTGGTGTCTCTCTCATGTCTGCTTCAACACTGAAAACCTCAGGACCCTCGTTGACCACCTGTGGTCAGTGTAGACAGCACATTTCCATCTGACATTTAACTCGTGGCTCAGCTGACGTCCTCATCCCGAGCCACTGAGACAAACAGCAGAATATGTCACAGTCAGACACAGGTGAATTAACACTGTAATCAATGTGTGATTGTTCAGTTCTGCCCCTGAAACAGACACCGAGTCTCACCTGTAAGTGAAAACGTGTCAGTTCTCAGGTAAAGTAACGTGTCAGATGGTGATTCCCACCATCATCACATCAAATGGGAGAATCTCTTCTGGGGCTGATCCTCTCTGGATGTTTCACAGTAGCTACAACGACACAATGTTTCTGAGGCTCAGCGACGATGATGCTGTGATCACAGACGATCAAGAGCTGAAAGCACAGAGACTCTTAAACTTGTGATGGCTCCTTCAGCTTCCCGTCTGTATCCCATAATTTCTGACTAATCAGCCACGTTCTTTTGTTGAAACTCTCCCTTTAACGAGGGCTCTGGTAACGAGCTTCCTTAACGAGCTGTTCCTCGCCGTCGTCAGCCTCGGTCTGTTGACTTCGCCGGGCGTCGCCTCCGCGCTGCCACTGACAGCTCGTCTGGGCTCGTCTGGGCCCGGCCGCTGCTCAGACGTCAGCCGAGGGGGGGTCGGCTCGGAGCAGCCGGATTCTCCTGCTGTCTCTGCGTATGAAGCTGCCGACAGGTCGACGACACCTGAGGAGACGTTTAGAAACATGGGCTCTGCTACATTAGTGTTAGACTGATTTTAATCCAGTTGTCTTGTGTTTTGACTTCTTCTTCATGTTTTTATTCTCTGTCCACTTTTTTATTACTGATGTTTCCCTGCTGAGGCTTTTTTGTTTTTTCCTTGTGTTTTCAGAACTTTGTTTGAGTCGAGCTGCTGTGAACTTCCTGGACTTGAGAGTCTTCATGATGAGAATCAGTGTGTGGTCGTCTCATTAAGTCATATAGAAACTAAGAAAAAACATTGACTCTCATTCATATGTAACATCTGCATGCTTCTTAGTGAAATTCCTCTTGAACAGATGTTGATTTAAAAACAGAAATATCCAGTTTTTAATAAGACAAAATTAAACCCAACTAACTATATATATATATATATATATATATATATATATATATATATATATATATATATACATATATATGTTCCTGTTGATGATGATGAGTCTGGTTTCAGGTAAATACCTGAACTTTTGAGCATCATTTGTTGTGAATCAGCAGAGGCCTGGATGAGTCACCTGAGTCATTCATGATTTACCTGATGATCAGAAATATGTTTTTATATACATGTTCAGTTTATGGTTGGATATATGGACTGAGGAATCAGCCTGTTTTTTGCTGCTGTGAGGGTTGAAGAGTCACCTTAAAGGTCAAAAGGTTGACTCCTGTTTCATGACTCTCTTTTCTATGGACGTCTGCTCACCTGTGGAATGAGCTGCGATATGATGTCACCTGTTGGAAACCTCAGTGGGCGGAGCTAAGCAGCTGTGTTTGCGCTCAAATGGCAAATAAGGAACAAAGTAAAATCCTAAAAATGTCTGTTTCCTTCGTTTATGATGCTGCCTCATGGAGGTATTAAGAACTTGATAAGATGCTGCAGGAGGAACATGAATCCCTGTGAAAGTGGATGAATACACTGAAAAAGTCTGGGCACACTTTCAGACCCATGAAGACTGTGTGTGCTATAAATGAATCTTTTCAAGCTGCAGATCACTTGTTTAGTGACATGTAGCACTTCACTTTCATTTCAAACATAAATGTAAAAGTAACGCGTGAAATGAGCAAACTCAACACGAGACTCAAGGACGGATGAAAAAAAGATGCTGGAAATCAAACTTCCCAAACGAGGACTGTGGTGAGAACAAAACAAGACACATCCATTCACAGAAACCAGGCGGGAGAAGAGCAGCTGTGTGTTGGATGTGACTCTGTGGCTGCGATCAAACGTCAGTCCACATCCAGCTGAAAGGACTGTCACTGCTTTCACCAGGAGGAAGTTTGCTCCTTCCAGGAAAACTCACTTCACACGGATGAAAGGAACTTGGCCCAGATGTGCAGAAGAGCTACTGTCCATGCAAAAGCTTTTTTTTTAAGAGCTCGATGGCGATCGAGGGGGCGGAGATTATTGAATTAAAACGATTTGGAAATGACAGATTCATGAATGAAAATAGACCTGAGAGTCTTTGTCTCGCCAGCTGTCCTGTCCGTCCCAAGTGGAAGAAACCGGCTCCGGCCAGCCAGTATTTATGTGTGTCTACTGCCAGGAAACACTCAATGCCAAGTGATTCTCACACACACACACACACACACACACACACACACACACACACACACACACACGAAGAGAGTCCATGCTGGTGACTATATACTGTAATGGGAAGACAATTGCACAGGTAGCTTTCATCTCATCTCCCACTTATTGCTCTGTGTGTGTGTGTGTGTGTGTGTGTGTGTGTGTGTGTGTGTGTGTGTGTGTGATAACAAATGTAAGATTGTCAGCACCATTTGAAGTGGAAGTGAAACAGAGTGATGTGTTTCTGTGTCTCCGTGTGTTTGATTTATACCAACAACCATTGAGCCACCTGGCCGACCTGTCACTCTTCTCTCATGTCCCGCCCACTCTCATTCACAACCCCGGGTCGGAGGCGGGATTCAATTTAAACTCGGCGCAGTCGGGAACGTTTGGTTTGCAAACAGGGCTTGCAGCAGCGGCGGCGCCGAACACAAACATTAGAATACAAATTAAAAACGGTGGCGGTGTAACGGCTCACAGCGGCGATGAGGCCCGACAGGGCGACGGCAGCTGGATGTAATGAAATCAAATGTTTGCAGATCGGCTGCGCGTTGTGGACACGAGATGTAAACACGTGCGATTAATCTTCCTCTCATTGTGTCTTCTTTTACATTATTTATACACCCTAATGAATTCCTCCTTATTTCATATTGGAATTAATTGTCAGGATAATTTCATCTGCTCGTATTTTTCATAAGCTCATACATCTTCCATTGTCTTCACTCATAACAGCGACTTAATGTAGTGTTGATGTTGTCAGTTGTTATTAGCAGCTTCTCCTTTATTCATAATCATAGTCTGTCTTTAGTTCAAATTCTTTCACAGGTGTTTTCATGTTCATCAGCTTTATAATACTGAGGCTGAATGAGTCCTTTATAATGTGTCGGACTTCATTACAAGCTTTAATGCTAAATTAAACTTTGCTTTACGCAACAGTTTGTTCAGTTCGTTTTTATTTATTTTGCCCAAAAATGACGTCTCTCGCTTAATTTAGCACTTCTGTATTTCATTTAATTGATCGAAAAAGTTGTTTTTAATTATTCATGTGTTTGCAAGTGCACAACGAAGCCAAGTCTGTAAATAATCTGACCGTTTACATCAACTGAGAGCTCAAAACAGAAACGATCTCACAGTATAAACCTGAAATCCACAGTTCACAGCCGTCATATGTTGAAAGATTTGAATAGTTGATGTAGTGGCCTGCTGTCCGAGCTGAGCGAGGAATCACACACTGTGGATCAATATGATGCAACACACAGACTCCTGCTGCCGACCACATGAGTTTTAACAGCATGCAGAGCCTTCAACAGACGCCACATCAGATAATACAAGCAGCTATTCCTGCTCAGATGATGAGTGCAGCTGTTTCACCTGTGTTTCACAACTGAGCCACGACTCTGAGGTTCTTCTGTGATACTGATGGTTCTAAACTGGTGCTTTCATTTAATTTCAATTCTCGAGGCAACAGGGAGTGAATTTACCAGCAATAGTGACAAAACTATTTTTATTCCAACAAAATGAACATGGAGTGTTTTCATCATAATAATCTTCTCTGGAAGAAGGTCAAATCCATGAATGAGTTTGTAATGGATCATTTAATGGTCCAAGTTTCCGAGATGAAGAATGATATTTGACCATATTGACTTATCTTTTGTAAAGAGTCATACAGCTGTTTAAAGGAAGAACTAGCTGCTCAAATTTAAACTCAAATTGACGACTTCATCAGCAGTTTGCTTAATGATTTCAGTAAGAAGATGAGAGGAGGAGGAGCATGTTGTGCAGGGTGTAATTCATTTGGGTTTCTGTAGGTGGCGCTGTTCTCAGTCACGGTCATAGTTTGGTGTTGTGAATGTTAACTACGTTCTCTTTTCTTCTGTTACAGTCTGTGTTTTTTCCCATTGTACTGGTTCTTTGTCATGAACACACTGATTTGTTACCAGGCACACACACACACACACACACACACACACGCACACACACACACACACACACGCACGCACACACACACACACACACACACACACACACACACACACACACACACACACACACACACACACACACACTTTTTTAATGCCTTGCTCAGCCAGTTTCATTCTTAACACCCACACACACACACATCAATACACTTACATTTCCCTTTTCTCTCTTTTACTTTATTTCCGCTCACTCGCTGTTTCACCTCACGGCAATACCCAGAATCCATTGCTCAGGAGTCAAAAGGTCACACGCCGCCCACCCATCTCTCGCCTCCATCTCCCGGGAATTCTGAGGAGGAAGAAAAGGTGTCATTTCAGCAGCGACGGCGGCCGAGCGGCACATTAAGAACATTAAGTGGAGTTAATAGACGGGCGTAATTCTCCGCACGGCGATGACTTCATTGGTCAAATTGGTTTGGAAAAATTTCATTTAACTCGAAATTGCGCTGGAAGTTTCCTCGTCCTGCTGGTTATTTAAGAGAAAATAACATGAAAACGAGCAGGCAGGTTATGATGGAGCACGCTCATCTGCAGGAAGAGGGGAAATAATTAAAAAGTGTCGCCCTTCAGGGCTGATTATATAAACTGGGTGAGAGAGAGAAGATGAGAGAGAGAGAGGGAGAGAGACAGAGAGGAAAAGACAAGGGTTAGAGGAAAGAGAGAGAGAGGGAATAAGGATGAAGCTGAAATCAAGAGAAGGAAAGTGAGAGAGAAGATACTGTAAGAAAAAAGAGCAGAAAAGGAAGAAAAGAGCAGAAGTGTTATAGAGGAAAGTAAAAGAGAGAAAGACAGTGTTGTAAAGTCCAGATAGAGAGAATGAGAAGAAATTAACATAGTGTGCAGATGGAGGGGTGAGAAAGTGCAAGAGAGAAGATTAAATGTCGGAAAAACAAAGCGAGAAAAGGGCGAAGACGGAGAGAAAAAGCAGAGAAACACCGAAGAGAAATGGAAAGAGATTAATGGAAAAAGTTCACCTCTCAACTCTGATCTCCAAAATACACTAAAAGGAAGTTTTTGTGTGGCGGGAAAAAAAAATTCTAACTGGTTATAAAGCTGTGAAATGAGAGTTGAAACGAATTGGTTTTATCAGGCTGTGGTTAAAGAAAATCCCTCGTTGTACGAACCTGAATCATTTACAGCCTTTTGTTCTTCTAAGATGGCGGCAGCGTGCGGTGGAGGCGGACAGCGGGGGGCGCCGTTCAGCCTCCGTCAGCCAGCCTCGGCGAGCGGTAAACAGCTCAATATTTGATGTGGTGTTTTTGTGTCTTGTAGACAGTTGGGTGGAGGTTAGCGAGCCGGGAGAGACGAGCATGCTTTATTAAAACTGATGTTACACATTCAACTTTCAAAAGGTCCCAGAAGCCGAGCAGCGCGGCCGCTAACTAGCATGGCTCTCGTCCTGCCATGACCTTTAGCTGCTGGAGAAGAAGCTCGGTGGAGCCGCAGCCATCAGGATTTCTCCAACAGCTGTGCCAAGACTGGTGTGTTTGGGCGACACGAGCTGCTCAGTGTTATCGACTCTGCCAACGCTCTCACCTGCAGCCTGACGCTGCTCTGCTCCCAATCCTCACACCAAAACACAGCCAGCAGCAGCAGGAAGAGCAGGCGGGCGGATGATGGTCCAATCGTTCTGGTGCAGAAATGTTGAACCACAACAAACCTAAAAAGTTACAGTCAAGATATAAGCAAAAAAAATTCGACTTATCAGAAATATTTTCCCAATATCATCTTTTATTAAACTTTCCATTAGAAATGTCCACGATGCATTCAAGAGCAGTCAGAACTAATTTGAGATTTCTATTAGTAAGAACTGACCCTTGAATTAAACCGAGAATCTAATTAAAGTTCTGACAAGTCAAACCTTAAATGAGCCTCAAAGTCAGAGAACCTTCAGAGCAGTTTTGACTAATCATCATTTCAATTAAAGATATCTTGATTATCTGTTTGTATTATGACCAGACATGCTCATCAGTTTGACTTAATATATACTGCTGATTTTATTTTGACGTCAGTGTTTGTGGAGCCGTCCGCTGGGATCGTATCAGCCCTGGGATCAACCTTGTCTGATGCCTCCTCAAGGTTTCTTCCAGGAGTACTTCCTGGATTTTACCACTTGAGAGTAATGTGTGAATGAAGCAGACGAGGAATTTTAATTATTGATGCATTTGTGAAAGTTACATCTATTTAAATGCGACTGAATTGTAAGTAATCTGTTACTTTTGTAGCATAAGGAATTACCATAAGGATTTTTTTTTTTTTTTAGTAGTAATAGTAGTAGTAGTAGTAGTAACCCTAACCCAGTAGTAGTAGTAGTAGTAGTAGTAGTAACATATTGAATTAGAACAGAAGTTGTACTCTGATTCGCTGCCCTTGAGCAGAGCACCTGAACGCAGCGCAGCAGCCCGACAGGCCGTGACTGCACCGGGGGCTGCACCGGGGGCTGGGGGCTGCACCGGGGGCTGGGAGCTGCAGGCGTGCATGAGAAGCAGGACGGGTGTGGGCACAGAGACCCCACGCGTAACAAAGTACCCTCGGATAAATACTCGTTAAATAAGTCATCTGCCTGCTGAAGGTTTAATACTGCAGTACTGTGGGTTCTGGCAGCGACGGCGGCTCCTCGTTGTGTTTGAGACATTAGTTGATAGGCGGCTCTCTCTCAGTGGAGTTCATTTACACCAGGCTGAAATAAGAAGATGAATTATTAAACACAGCCGCAGAGGTAAAGCTCTTGGACTGCTCCGGTGTTCAACCTGTGCTGCTGCAATATGTATGGAAGGAAAACAGTGAATGAAATGTACCACGATCTGTGTGTGAGTGAATGGGACACGAGGAATGAGGAGATTTATAACAACAAAACAACGACGACGACTCAAATATTGGCACGACTTGAAAGAGAGAGTCGTCTGAAAATCCTGCAGCTCCGCCAGCCACGGTGCGTTCAAGGAACTCTGTGAAAATGTACGTTTGAATATCGGGTGTTTCTCCCTGTTGTCTTGAAAATCCTTCAGAGAAGCTTCCCAAAGCTTCTGCTGCACATGGAGGAGTGAGGCTGCAGCTTTTTCTCAGAATGGTTGGACACTTTTTTTTTTTTCTCGTCCTGACTCTGGGTCTGCATTAGAATCTACTGTAACTGAAGCTCCTCAAAACAAGCAAACCACAAACTTTTTCAGAAAGAAACCCGGAGGTGTTTGATTCTCAGAGGACGGGTTTTCAGTGAAGGGCTCGTCGACGCCCACGTCAGCAGGAAACTGGCGCTGACCATGAACGTGACATCACTCCTAACAACTCATGTTTACATCCTCTCTGAATACAAAGACGTCACTGGACCCTCAGAAGCTTGTTTGACCTGCAGAAACTCAACCTGAACTGAACAGATCAGAAAACACTCATGAAGGTTCTGCATTTATTTTTTAGTCCATTTGGTTGTTTGCAAAGACGCGTCTCTACACCAGGTCTCCTGCAGAAGAGAGACTTCACCGAGTTTTTATATCATCTTTATGCTTTGAAAGCAACAACCAAACACCTGAAGCTCTTTTTTATTGAGAATCTCACTAAATCAAACTGAAACAAAACCATCTGAGTGTGAAGAACAACAAGTGTTGGAGCAAAGAGCAAGTAGAAACAATACTGTGTGTGTGTGTGTGTGTTTGTGTGTTTGTGTGTGTGTGTGTGTGTTTGTGTGTGTGTGTGTTTGTGTGTGTGTGTGTTTGTGTGTATGTGTGTTTATGTTTTTGTTTATATATGTGTGTGTGTGTTTGTGTTTGTGTTTGTGTGTGTTTATGTTTGTGTGTGTGTGTGTTTGTGTGTGTGTGTGTGTGTGTGTGTGTTTATGTTTTTGTGTATATGTGTGTGTGTGTGTTTGTGTTTGTGTTTGTGCTTGTGTGTGTGTGTTATTATGTTTTTGTGTGTTTGTGTGTGTGTTTGTGCTTGTGTGTGTGTGTGTGTGTGTGTGTGTGTGTGTGTGTGTGTGTGAACTGACCCTTTAACTCAGGTCACAGCAGCAGAGAAATTAAACCACTGTAAGTTTGATTTTGCGGCTCACTCTCGCTTTGTTTCGTCCACGTTCGGAGCGGGTTTGACGCTGACGTGGCCTCACCCTGTCACCGCCGCACCGTCGGGTGGTGTGTGTTCCTCCGTGTGTGTGTGTGTGTGTGTGTGTGTGTTATTCATATAGCTTGACACGGCCTCGCTCCAGTGCGCTCTGAAAGCAACATGCACGCTCCTCCTTCGCCTGCTTCCTCCTCGCTCGAATGAACCCTGTTGTTCTGTTTGTTGTTGTCTCGGTGAAGCAAACGTCGTCGGGATTAATTGCGACCACAAACCAAAAGGCTTAATTCAGCGTCAGCAGGTGGTAACAATAACAACAGGTTGTGAATGTTTCATACGGAGGAACAATGAGTGGATCAGAAACAACATGAGGCAAACAGAGGCTTTATAATGAAAAGGCTGCGGAGCCGCTTTGTTGGTGTCGTGGAGGAAAATCCCGCCTCTGATCCTCGTCCTGCTCTCGGCTTTATCAGCGACGTTCAAGAACTTCAGCTGTGTCTTTTTGTTGGTTTTGTTTTTTCTATTAACCAGCTCAACTTTCATCTGTCTGGTCTAACTCTCCGACATTCTGAGCTGAACTGTGAAGTCTGAGCTGATCTCTCTGCTGTTTGAGTCCTGTGTTTTACATCAATGTTTAAATGTCAATCATATTGTCCCATATGATCAAACACAAAGTACAACATGAGAGAAGTTTGACATGGAATCATCAGTCTGATGAACCATGAATGTTAAACCATAAACTGTGATTAAAAACACTTAAAACTTACATATACTTTATATATATCCTTAATTCTTATATATATAAATTAAGGATATTTTGCTTGTGCACATTCTTTATTTTCATGTTATCTCTATGTAAACATGCAAACAGTGAAATCTATCCGCTCGGACCATGTGACCTGTTTCTGAGTTTCTGATTGGTCAAATCCACTCCTGCTTCTTATAGAGCTGCATCATACCTTTGTCATGTACAGACATTGGAATAATGTTGAGGGAGGGATGAGAGACCAACAGGTTTTCTGGCACCTGATGGATCAAACACACCCAGACTTTCACTCAGGACGCCACAGTCAGTGATGATGAGTTAACTTATTCATCTTTCTCTAAACCAAACAAGTCGTTTTGTTGCCTAAATATAACCAAACTGCAGCCAGTTCTCAACCATGTGTCTGTCCCTGACACTCTCCAGTAACCATGCATGTTGTCTCTGAAGCTCATCTGTCTTGTTGTATGAGGACGTGTTGGCAGTGCAGAGTTCAATCTTCAGACATCTACTCAGAAAAATGTTGGAGATGTTTTATGAAACGCCGACTCGTGACGGTCGGCCGCGACCCCGGCAGACGCTGACTGATGAACCTCAGTTAATGAGCTGTTTGGTGTTTGAGTCCGGAGCTCGGTGACATTTCCAGAAAACTTTTAAGTGGTGGTTCAAAGACTCGCTGCAGTGCATTGTGGGACACGGCATCTCATATCACAGAGGCTTATGGGATGGTCAATCATCTTGACACCTCTGGTATTGTTCCTGTTGGCGATGTGTGTGTGTGTGTGTGTGTGTGTGTGTGTGTGTGTGTGTGTACGTGTGTATGCATGTGTGTGTATGTGTGTGTGGATACATGTGTGTTTGATAGAAAGACTGAGAAAGCAAAATATATGAGTGTGTTGTGTGTATGTGTGGGTTTGTGCTTCATACAGCGACACAATGATGGAGAGACCCAAACGGCTGTGTGTGTGTGTGTGTGTGTGTGTGTGTGTGTGTGTGTGTGTGTGTGTGTGCACGGAGGCCTTTATGTGGAGGCATGTGTGACTGCACTTCAATTCAGAGCAATGAAAGCCAATACACACACACACACACACACACACACACACACACAGTGTTTTTGCTGTGGTTTGCTGTGTGTCTGTCTGTATGCTGCTGTTGCAGACTATGTTTCCTCTCTTCTGTCCATGTGGTGAAATAAACAGCGTGCTTGTATTTTATTGTTTTAATTTCCTCTGATTGAACAGACTCGACTATATTTCACTTCAGGTGTGTTTGTGCTTCCA
This sequence comes from Centropyge bicolor, assembly GCA_037975185.1. Classification (NCBI taxonomy): domain Eukaryota; kingdom Metazoa; phylum Chordata; class Actinopteri; family Pomacanthidae; genus Centropyge; species Centropyge bicolor. Next base: position 24,275 of record JBBMOC010000216.1, on the reverse strand, counting down.
GTTTCATTTCAGTAGTTTCATTTGTTGTCGTCCTCGTCAACAGATCAGCAGCGAAACTGTTGCTTTTCCGTCAGTTCATCACGTCGCCAGTGACAGCGCCCTCTGGCGGCAGTACATGTGAACGTCAAGATTCTTATTCCAAACATTTCCTTGGAAACATTTCCCAGAATTCAGAACATTTGTTGACATTTCAGTCACAGAAGAAAAACCTCAGATTGGCCTCTGGATGTTGAACCGACATATTAAAAAATATTAGCAACCAAATACTCCACTGAATTTTCTTGCATGATGTTGTTTTCCTTATGCTGAACCCAGGCTTAAAGATTAGCAGCTAACAGCTATTTGCTATGTAAAGATGTGAAGCTGAGTGAAGGAGACTCTGTGAGTCTGTGGTTCAACATCTTGTGGCAGTGAACGTTGTATATGGAACCTTTAATGAAGACTGAAATGTTTATCAGCCCATGGCTACTGTGTGTGTGTGTGTGTGTGTGTGTGTGTGTGTGTGTGTGTGTGTGTGTGTGTAACAGTGGTATAGAGATAAATATGTCTTGTTTATGATGGAAAAGACATTGCCACCATCTGTCATTGTTTAAACATATAACAGCACTTGCACATAAAAACACATCCAATAATATACACACAGGTCCATTATAATTAAACACACACACACACACACACACACACACACACACACTAATAAAGTCTCACTTTAGTAAGGTCCTTATTGTGAGTATGTTAATATGAGTCTGCTTATATAAACACCATTTTGTTAACTACAGCATACTGTGTTAATGACCTTTAATACACACACACACACACACACACACACACACACACACCACACACACACACACACCACACACACACAGAGACATGAGAGCAGCTGTGGTTTTATATGGGTGAAAGTGATTGGACACAACTGGAACTGAACACATAAAAAGAACAACATTAACACAGACACACACACATTCTCTCTCTCTCTCTCTCTCTCTCTCTCTCTCTCTCTCTCTCTCTCTCTCTGTCTCTCTCTCTCTCTGTCTCTCTCTCTCTCTCTCTCTCTCTCTCTCTCTCTGTCTATTTCATGCACAAAAATGCATCAAGGTGTGCTGACACAGACACATATTAGTGTCTGCTTTTATGATTCGGTGACACCAGTAAAAGGCACGTATGCAAACAGCAGCTCCAGACAAGCACAAGCTTTTATTGCTGACAGCTTTATAGAGATGCTTCAGTGCCGTCATGTAGAAACCAGAGAGGATGTTGTAGCTGGATGTCTCACAGTCAGAGTCTCCTCCTGCTAACAGGAAGGAAAAACAAAAAAAAAAAAAACAATTTCCACACGGTGCAATAACCCGAGTGAGTAACCTGAAGAAAAAGTTTTCCTCTGATGTCTCTGCTCTGGGTGAAATGTTTTCATATCAGCGCTGCATAACAACATTTCCTGTCAAACAGCCGCTGAAACAAATCTCCTCCAGGAAACAGTCGACGGAGAACACGACTCCGACTCTCGCGTTTTGAAGACTTTGTTATGGAGCCACGCTGAGCCATTTTATATATGACAGATCTTAAAGTCTTAACACCGTGTGGAAATGAAAATAAATGCTGTGCTGTGACCCTGAATGACTGACGCAGTGTTAGAGGGAACTCTTCTGTCTGTGTTTGTGTCTAATACAAACCTTTTTCTTCACATAACAAAGCACAGCTGAATTTACACAGGTGATAAAAATCATACTGTTCTATGTCTTTCTCACTGTCGCAGATCCTCAGAAAAGACT
>JBBMOC010000216.1:0-20000 GCA_037975185.1 Centropyge bicolor | reverse complement strand
AAGAAAAAGAGGGAGGGTGATGTTTTTGGACAAAGAGGAAAAGACAAAGAGAGGAGAAGTGGAGAGAGATGGAGGTTAAAATGTGTCTCACCCTTGTTTCTTACTTGACTGAGCATTCAACATCCTTCACCTCAGGGCTCTGTCCTGTGAGTGTGTGTGTGAGTGTGTGTGTGTGTGTGCCAAAAGAAAGTTCTTAGAAATAACTGAAACAACAGAAAAGAAGAAAGATGTGAAAGAAGGAAGGAGTGAAATCATTAATATGCTGTAATTGTTTGGATTATTCGATGAAGTAAAAGTAACAATACAGCGATTTGAGTAATTTATCATAAGTTTGAGTTTGAGAAGTATTATCCATTATGTACTTAAACAGTAAGTCTGTCCTCACAGACAGACGACAGCACTGGTCATTGGTTAAAACTCCTCTGGTGGAGGTCGTTTGCTGGAGATGGAATCACCACACTTTGTCGCTGGCGGCCACTGTTCACATCCTGTCTTCTATCAATAATCAATAATCACGCCTGTCTTTCAAACAATAGCATATTTTTATTATTGATTTCTTTTTTTTTGTAATTCTCATATGGGTCATTTTAAAAGGCAGCAAAAACTGAATAACTTTGTCATCTAGATCAGTGGATTTTCTATATTATTTTATATAATTATTGCTGATACAGTAACGTATAGACAGTTTTATAGCTATGACAGTAACATGGCTGTAGAGATGACAGTTACAGTCTGTCCAACACTTTGGTCCAGACTGACATGTCTCTACAGATACTGGACGAATTGCTGTAAAATCCAGACATTCATGATTCTCAGACAATGAAACCCACTGAATTTGGTGACACTGTGTTTTTAACTTTCTAACAATTCGCCACCTGAATCTGCAAAGTAACCATAAAAATCTCCTTATTCTCAATATTTCTCATCATGAAGTGGACGTATAAAGTTGCATAAAACAAAAATACTCAAAACTGCATTAAGATATAGGACTAGTAAATAATTGCACTTGACTCCTTTGTACCACTTTATAAATGTGTGAGAGGCAAATGGTCACCGTCACCTCAGAAATCTGACTGAGGACGTTTTCTCTTTAACTTTCTCCTCACGGGATTCGAACCTGCGACCTTCAGGGCACGGCACTGATTCTGAAAGGCCTCTGTTGATGATAAATTGACAGATAATTGAGCTTGACAGAGAGCGCAGAGATTGATTCAGGAATTAATCTCACACACACACACACACAGACAGTGTGTGTGACAGCAGATGTATAGCCTCTGCACAAACACACACACTCACACACACACACACACACACACTCACACACTCACACACACACACACACACACACACACAGACAGTGTGTGTGTGTGTGGCAGCAGATGTATAGCCTCTGCACAAACACACACACACACTCACAGAGACACACACACACACTCACAGACAGTGTGTGTGTGTGTGTGTGAGTGTGTGTGTGTCAGTGTGTGTGGCAGCAGATGTATAGCCTCTGCACAAACACACACTGACACACATTTTAATGACTCTCCTGCACAGAAAACACCAGTCTCACACATAAATGTTGAGAAGTAGCCACCAGTTACACGCTCACACAGACACACACAGAGTCCAGAATGCGAGTGTGTCCCCGGGCTGTGGTTCCCATTAACATCCTGTCTGTTAGCCGCGTTAGCCGCCCGCGGTGCCAATCAGCTGAAATGCCAGTGTGCGGCCGCCGGCAGCAGCTCCACTCGTTACATCCTGCTATCTTACTGTTTTCTTCCTCCTGCTTCCTGCGGGGGGGGGGGGGGGCACGGACAGGAAGGTGGAGAGGGAGAGATAAAGAGGAGGGACGGAGGCAGGAACAGGTGGACGGTGCACTGACAGACACTGACGGCTGGAGACACACGAGTGGTTGATGGATCGTCAGGTTGGTTAGTTTTCTTATGACAGACGGAGAGCAGTGTCTCACTGACTGTCAGCGACAACAACACGGGTAGAAATGAACCATTGACTCTTAAATAATACACACCACAAACAAAATTCCATTTACCATCATTGTTTTGTTGAAGAGGAAATAAAATCAGAGGTGGAGAATCACTTGAAATCAAACTGAAACCATCTGCATGATTATGACTAGAAGTGAAGGAACAATGGCTGTTTGGTTCTGTGTTAAATGATGGGAAACTCGACCACATCGACCCTGTGGACTGATGGTGTTGGTTCAATGTTAAAATGGGGTTCAAGCTCAAACATATAGCTTTTTATAGTATAGAATATAATGGCTGCCGTCACAAGTCCATGTCACTGAAACTCCACTTACAAGAGCAGCTGACTTGAAAAAGAAGACAGTCATCTTCTGCTTTTTTCTTTTTGTGCGTTTCCTCGTAATGACAGTGTTGAAAGATGTCAGACTTATTAGATGTTGAAAACTCTCACTAACACGAGCGCTAATTGTAAAAGCGCTATCTAGTTTTTACTTTTTTAAATTTTTTAAATTTTTGAAAATGTTTAATTTTTTTTTTTTGAAAATTTATGTACCTACTTAAATCTTAGTGAATTTCCTCACTGAGGGAAGAATAAAGGAATATCTTATCTTATCTTAAATTGTTTGTTTCTTACCTTATTATTTTTTTTTAATTTTTTAACTCTTAGTTTACTGTTTGTTACATGAAGGGAGACGGACAAAACAAGGAATTTCATCGTGTGGTGTAACAGCTGTGATTCTACTCTACATACGATGATGAACCTTCTTGAATCTTCTACCTAATGTCGGCCATGAGCTCGTACCTGGCTGGATGTCTGTTCACTCAGTCGAACTCAACCAACAGGTTTTTATTGATGAACTCTTTCTCTGAAGCACAGATCTGAGTTTTCTTGCATCGATGTCTATCTTAGAAAAATTGATTTGGATGATGTGGCCCCATCATTACAACAGTGATCCCAGTTATTCACAGTGTGTTTAGTTGTAGTTTAGCTTTATGTTCACTCATTAAAGCTCTGAAGAAGAATCTGTTCATGAAGCATGAACTCACTTCTCCACATCCAGTATCTCATGTGTGTGCTCCGTAGAAAACGAAAGCAGATTTTCTCTGAATAAGTAAAGGTTGAAAAGGTGTGTGTGTGTGTGTGTGTGTGTGTGTGTGTGTTTTGATTCAGAGTGAAGTTCCTTCATCTTTTCTATCTCTGACACCTTCTCGCGTGAACCCGTCGTTAAGTCGTCTATAAAAAGAGTTTCTTAAAATATGAGGCGTCGCCGGGCTGCGAGCTCCCATCAGCCCCCTGTCAGCTCTGTTTGTCTGACATTGTTTGTTTGTTTGGGTCTAATTAGCACAAAATCCAGCCTGGGCTCGGTGAGACTGATGACAAAGACGCTGCAGTTCATGCAATATGCAAACGATGTGAGCGCCAAGGCTCTCTGTGTGTGTGTGTGTGTGTGTGTGTGTGTGTGTGTGTGTGTGTGTGTGTGTGTGTGTGTGTGTGTGTGTGTGTGTGTGTGTGGCGTGCAGCTGTGTGTGTGTGTGTGTGTGTGTGTGTGTGTGCGTGTGTGTGTGTGTGTGTGTGTGTGTTTGTTAAATGAGCGTAAATGACACAACAAATTATGAAACAATTCAATAACTGAAATATTGCTTCATTGTTCTTGTTCTTCTTATTCTTACATAATTCAGCAGTTTTACTGGATGAGTTGCAGTTTTATTCCAAAAGTCTGTTTTGTATTTTCCCAATAATTCTTCTGTTAAATTAAAACTTGCTGTCGTTAATTGGATTATAGCAAGTCAACTCCAATAAAACTGAAAATAAAAATGATGAAAATCCTTTAACTTTCAAAAGTACTGTTCATCTTTTTGATTGATACTTAGCAACAATAAATAATGTGATGTTAATTATTGCCTTGAGTGATGACACACACACATGGGCGGAGCCTGTGTGAGCTTGTCATTATGAAACTGGACAGTATAAAACCAGAGTCTCGTCCTGTGTGAGATGAAACTTGCTGTTCTGGCTCTCACACAGAATCAGGTGTGATCTACTGGTCGGCCAGTCTTCGGCTGTGCTGTCAGGATGTTTGATAGTCACAATAAAAAGTGGAGAAACACACCAGCAGTGATACAGGTTCAGTTTACCTCTGAGTCTCTGCTGGGAGGAGAGTTCTCATCTTTTGACAGCACCAACAATCGTTATCAGCGACTTCGCTCCTCTTTTAGTTTATAGTTATGGTCGAACTCCGCGGTGAACCAGCTCTGATAAACCGACTGAGAACTTCCTGAACAAAGTTTGACCGGCTGCTGAACAAAGTTTGACCGGCTGCTGAACAAAGTTTGACCGGCTGCTGAACAAAGTGATAACATGTCAGCTTCACTTATTTTGCACTCGTGGTATTTTATGTTGTGCAGTTCTTTCGTCGTCAAGGTGACCAGGAAACTGTCACAGTCAGTTACATGATAAAAACACATTTCTCAGAGCAATGATTCCAAATATCTCCAGTTTCAGAAGAAAGCAGTGTTTACTTGTGTCTTCCTTTAGTGTCTGCAGATTATGAACAGGAACCAAATGCACTTTTTTAATCAGCATTGTCAATGTCAATAATGGTGGAAATAGGCACGACATGCATGAGCCTCATGACCTCTGCCACAGTGAAGCAGAAACAGAAGCAGACATGTCCTGAATCATTGAGTTGTACCTGTCAATTCAAAGAATGGCAATGGCAGTGAATTAGCCTGGTTAAATTAAATTCACAGTCGTAGCCATGTGGCATGACTGCAGACATGGATACAGTTTACCTATTAGTCATCAGTATTCAGGGGTCGCTGTATGTTGCTGTAATGGTCCAAACTGTGTGACACTGTCCAGGCTGTATATCGTGTGTTTATAAAAGAGAGGTGCTAGACAAAGAAGAAGCTGGAGATAATGAAAATGCATCAGACAGTCAAAGCCCTGTGCAGCTATATGTTCTTAAATGTGGATTTTAAACAGTTCTCTCAATCAGTCGTGTCCCACATTAATCATTCATAAGTAATTTAATGTAGTTTTTTTTAATGCAGCGTTCAAGAGTAGACAGGATGAGATTATTAAACTGTCCAGGTCGACACTGACACACACTCGCTGGCTGCAGCACTGATGCACATTAACACGAGGAAATATGTTGAAACTGTATCTCTGGATTCATCCTGTCGACGACGCCATGACTCCTCCTTCTGTCTGTATCTGATGAATCTCTGTTTGTGTCTAACCAGGCTGAGAGGATCATGAAGTGAATGTTGCTCAGTGTGACATTAACCAGGTCATACACTGAGAATGACGGCATCGACCACACAAATCAAGCCTCCAGGAGGAAACAGCTGCTTGATGAGCTCACGTCTGATCCACAAAGATGACAAATATCTGACCCTTCAGCTTCAGGAACAACAGGTTTCCTCTGCTGGAGCTTCACATGAACATTTAGCCGTGCAGTTAAAAAGCTGCTGAAGTTCATTTTCCAGCAGCTAAAACACATTTCATCCTTTGAATGTGGCGGAAAACAGGCGGACAACCTGAGTCTGTGCTCTGTGTCTCTGTTGATGTGAGGTGTGTAGGAGTGCTTGTTATTTCAGCAGGGCAGCCCGGGGTGGACACATTCTAACAAGCCTTAATCTGCTCCAGGAGGATAAATTCAACACGCCCCCAGACTCAAACCTCCATCCAAATGTGTTCGTCGTTACAGTGTGTGTGTGTGTGTGTGTGTGTGTGTGTGTGTGTGTGTGTGTGTGTGTGTGTGTGTGTGCTTCAGCTCAGGCCCCTGTCTCTTCTTAGCATTTAAGTGTTGATNTGTGTGTGTGAGTGTGTGTGTGTGTGTGTGTGTGTGTGTGTGAGTGTGTGTGTGTGTATGTGTGTGTGTGTGTGTGAGTCAGATTCTCAGTGATATAACATGGCTGTTATTGGCTGTGTGAATATTGACTGTGAGCCCTCACTGACTCGCTCCATCACAGGATTACCACCTTGTGTTGTAAGCAAAGTTCATGGAAGTGACTCTAATCCCAGAGCGGCCGCTGTCTCGTCTCTTCTATTTATTATCATGAAGAGTTTCTCCCTGCCGGCTCCTCTGTGGTGAAACGACCTTCTCTCACTGAGGGCGGAGTCGCTTCTTGTCTTCCGGGCTGAAAACTCCACTTTTTATGATGTGATCATCTCCCCGCCGAGCCGCCGCTCTCAGCTCTCCCTCGCCGCTCTCCAGAATCCACCTGACACCCCCTCCTCTTTTTCCAGCCCCTCATCATCAGTTTTTGGTCGGATTGGAAACAAAACCTTTTCTCCTTCTTATTGTGGATCTTTTGGGATGCTCTCACACCAAACTGTCTTTCTGAACGTCAGACATTGCACATGACTCATGAGGTCCAGCTGCAGTTTCAGCTCCTCATGTTCATAATCAGTTATTTCACGCCGACACTGGAGCAGACAAACAAACACATTCGGCTCGGTGCTGCTCGGACAACCTCCAATTATTTCTACAATATTTTGACGTTACTGTTTGCTGTGATAATTATATTGTAATATAATTGTGATATAACTTACTTTCATGGTGAAGAAAATGGAGAAAATGAGCTGCATCAACTTGCTGCATGCACCTGAGGATTTTATATGAGAGTGATGGTCGATATCAGTTATGGCTTCAGTCAGTGACAAAGTGAGTGAAAGCTGAATTTCCCTGGAGTCCCTGAATTAACATCAGTCCATCTGGAGTTTGATATCTCAGCACTGATTGGCTGTAACTGCTCTCATAGTTTGACTGCCGTATGAAATATGTTTTATTTAGTGAATAATTAAATGCCTCCTTTGGATGAGAACAACGGCTCAAACTGTGTCACAACACTGGATGCAATCAGCTTGATTCACATCAGTGTTGTGGTGGTCGCAGATTTGCCTGCTGGAAAAAAAAACATTGAACATAATGTGGATCCTTGTTTAATATGTTTAATTTAATATGATGTGAATAGTGACATAAATGCAAACTAACATCTTTAAATAACTCAAAAAATGCATTGTGCACTTCAATGCAAATCTGCTACAAATTAGAAAAGTTAATCTAGCGATGCAGACTCCCGGGAGTCCACTTTAAACTGCATAATTTAAAATACTGAAGCCGGCCGCAGCAGTATGTAACGAGTACAGAAATGAACATGTAATACAGAGAGATGCATCAGTCCAACAGGGAGCAAACAGAAAACAGGAACGTGTAGGATGATGTGTTTGCAGCCGAGTGTCTCCTCTGAGTAAACATGTAAAATATCAACATATGTTCCTATATGTTCATATATATGAGCCTTGGAGACGTTGGCTTCATGAATCTAATCTGACGAGCTTGAAGTCGTGGAGCTCTGCAGCTCACTAATATCAATTGCAAACAAGTGTCTGCTTTCATTTGCATTTCACTTCCAGCACAGACAGAAAGTGAAGTTTTCCAGTCGTTTTTTCTTCCGTGCTGCTTTCGAGTGTTCTTCATAATCTGTGTAATGTTCGCCCAGATTGTCTCGGCACTGAATTCGTTTGTCAGATGTTTTACTCAAAAACACAAAGTGTCTTTGTGCTGCAGTGACAGAATAAACTGAAGATAACTGACGTGTTTATGTGTCTGAATCGCTGTTAGCATCAGCCAGTAAAACTCCCACAATCGTTTTGTCTTAGGTGGAGTTAGTTAGCAGAGATCAATCAGCAGACACTTCACTTCATTAGCCTGAATGTTTGACTTCTGAATCATTATGTCGCTAATTGGACGCTGATTGTAAAGCTTCATTGTCAGTTGATACAATCGTTCTTTAATTTCCTCTCCTTGATTCCCAGATGTTTCGGAGAAATTATGTCAGACGGCAGAACTCTGTGTTCAGTGACACGTTTGCCTTAAACTAGTTTTTGTCAAACTAAAAGTTAACTTGAATATCAAATTTGACAAAACACATTAATTCATGTTTGAGTATCAAGAATTTAAATGAATTTGAGAATCAGTTTCTCACAGTAACCTCTGACCTCTGTGGCCTCTGTGTTGAATCATAATTGTGATATTTCCAACAGCGCCTGAAGGCAGCATTTGTATGATCTGTATAATCACAGAGCAGTGTCTTATAGCATTAGCTTTAATTGCTAATCGTACTCTCAGAGTCACAGACAGAGGCTGCCTTGTGATGGGGGGTGATCACCTTCATTGCCTTGCTCGTGGGCACGTGAACAGAGCGGAGCTTGTCGGTGCTGTGGATGTGACACCAGCCGCCTTCAGCTCTCAGCTTGAACAGACACTTGAATGCACCGCTGGGATCAAACCGGTGACCTTCGGGTTACTGGCCGGCTTCTCTGCCTCTATATGGAAATGTTAATAGACATGTTAATGGACGAGAACACGGAGAGCTGATGTGAATGTTAATCTCACACACACAGCACACACACACATCCGCAGAGTGACTGATGTGTGCTGGAGAGGGCACGAGGTCGGCTTCGCCTGGCACTGGTTCGGGGATTCGCTCAAGGGCACCTGGTTTTGTCCGGACTCAGGGCACCGGGTCAGGACGCTGCGTCGGGTCGACCGGCAGTGGAAAAAAAGTTTCACAGTTTAATTACGATCAGTGAATAATTTACATGAAACCACTAAATCAATTAATTACATTTGCATTTAGATTATAAATATAGATTGGAAACAAAGTAAAAGTAGATAATGAAATTTACCAATTTATAATTCTATTTCCTTATTCTGGCAATTAATTAATAAAATTAATCATAAAACACATTTTAAAACGTCTTTGAAGTTATTTTCTTTTCTGCCTGTAATAGTCCATCCCACAATTCATCTGTTTCCAGCTCTTATTCTATCTACAGCAAGTGTTTTCATTTGAAGACATGTGAGCAGCTGTAAGAGCTCTGATTGGCCGGCTGTTGACCTCTGATCCCACACCTGGCTCCCACCAACATCCCTCACATTCAAGGAGCTTTCTTTATTATTGTTATCAAGTCATTAACACGTCAATAGTGTTTGTGTAATTATTCTCTCTGCCAGAAGGGGGAGACAAAAGTTGCTGAAGTTGAAAAATGGTTTTAATTTGACATCTTTTTCATTTTTTTTCAAAAATCTATCAGTTATCTTAATATAATTTCTAAATATTTTATTGGTACTCTCCAGACTCTCATAGTTTCAGCTGGGTGCAGGATGTGTTCTCGTCCTTTCAAACACGAGTTAAGAGATAAATCCTGTTGTTTGAATTGTATTTAAGGATGTAATTGAACAAGCTGTGTTTATAAATTAGGGTTAAGTAGTTTGTGCTTTCAGAGACTCGACACTAACAGGTTTAAAATGGAAGCATTGATGGTAAGTGAGGATAAAAATATGACTTTGATACGAAGCTCATTTGAGTTTAAAAGCTAAAATTTACATGAAAACCACAAAGTCAGCGCTGTGTTTCATTTATAAGGCTTACAAGCTCCATCCTGTTTTATGCTAATGTATGCATGCACTGCATCATCAAACCATGAAACCCTACAGGAGCAAGCTCTTTAAGCTAATTTGCTTATAGAGCATGAGATCGCTGTGTTCCAGTGTTCTGGTCTGTGCCACAGGAAGCGCTCCTCTGTCTCCACCAAAGGCTGTTGTCTCTGGGAAATTGTGCATTTTGCTTTACAATGAAAACATGTAGCACTCCTCTGGATGTGGAGCTTGATTAATACTGAGAGCCTTTTCATTCTGGGGCTTAGCTTCTATTTGTATCTTCTCTTATGCTGATGTATATAAAGCAGAACTGTGAGGTTTCTTTCAGCTCAAATCGCAGCATGGTTGTTCTTTAATTTATTTGTGTATCTGTGTGTGTGTGTGTGTGTGTGTGTGTGTGTGTGTGTGTGTGTGTGTGTGTGTGTGTGTGTGTGTGTGTGTGGATGCTGGGAGAATTGTTTAATTAATTATGGACTATTACTCATCTTACAGTATGTGCACTGTTTGCCAACACAGAGAGACCTCTGCTCCAACAGAAACACAGCGATACACAAACGACTCGTCATGCAGGAAGATGAACTTCCTGTGTGAGTGTGTGTGTATGTGTGTGTGCAGTTAACATCTTGTAAGCCTTTTATTTCTCTTAGTAGATGCCAGTTTATTACACACACACACACAAACATAGAGAGAGAGAAAGAGAGAGAGGAAGTGAAAATTTTCAAACAAACCTTGTCTATCTATCTCTCTCTCACATCCCCACACAAACACACACACATACACACACACACACACACACACACACACACACACATTTGCTGGATCAACACTCTTCTGTTGTCCACTAAACGTGGACCTCTGAAACAAACACACACATGTGCACGCACACACACACACACACACACAGGTCCAGTTTATTAGAGTTTGACCAATCAGGTTTGAGGTGTTTCTGTCACCCGGGAGGTCAGGTGGAAGGTACCAGAGATCATCAAATCACACACACACACACACACAGAAAGAGAGAGAGAAAGTTGCTTTAACTTGACTTGACTTTTTAACCTTTTAACTTTTCTTGAGATGCAGGTCTGAAGGCAAAAGTCTCCTCTTTCCTGCAACACACACACACACACAGACACACACACAGACACACACACACACTCGCAGTCAGCAGTGTTGAATAATAAGTATTTCTTCCCTCCTGGAGCCCAGACTCACTGCTGGATATTTCTAATGAGGGAGAGTGAGAGAAGAGCAGCACAAACAGACATGCAGTGTACATCATATGGCCAAAAGTATCCGGACATGTCCACCTACGTTTGTCTGGGGTTGTTTTTTATTGCTTCAGAGCCTCAGTGTATTTTAAATAAATCTAATGCTAAGCCCTCAAGTGACACCATCATTTGGGGTTTACACCTCCCTGTTTTCAGTTTGACACTACAATATGTGCACAAAGCCACCTCCCAGTTTCATGTGGAGGAACTTGTTTGGCCTGCGCAGAGCTCTGAACTCAACCCCCTCCAAAACCTCTGGGATGAACTGGAACGCAGACTGTGAGCCAGACCTGATCAGCCAACATCAGTGCTGGACCTCACTGACGCTCTGGTGGCTGAATGGGAGCAAATCTCTGCAGCCAGGATCCAAAATCTGAAACCGGAAGAGTGGAGGCTGTTAGAGATGAATCCCCATTCTTTTATTTATATACCTCAATATCACAAATTTGCCTCAAGGGACTTCACAGTCTTTGCAGCATATGGCGCCCTCTAGATGTAAAGTAAAATTACATGATGGACAGTCATTCTGATCGATTGTGACATATATGATGAATATGGATCCAGCAGGACACTGAGCAACTTTCAGGTGTCGCCAAACAGACCTGAGTCACATGACCTCCTCTCCACCACAGAGACCTGGAAGAGGACAGACGACACGAACACACGAGAGACCAAACTCAAGCACCATTCACGCAGAGTCAGGAAAGAAGGACACAAGGGACAGAGAGAGAGAGCGAGAGAGACAGAGACAGAGAAAGAGAGAGAGAGAGAGAGACAGAGAGAGAGAGAGACAGAGAAAGAGAGAGAGACAGAGAAAGAGAGAGACAGAGAAAGAGAGAGAGAGAGAGAGACAGAGAGAGAGAGAGAGACAGAGAAAGAGAGAGAGACAGAGAAAGAGAGAGAGAGAGACAGAGAGAGACAGACAGACAGAGAGAGAGCGAGAGAGAGAGAGAGACAGAGAGCGAGAGAGAGAGAGAGACAGAGAGAGAGAGCGAGAGAGAGACAGAGAGAGAGAGAGAGAGAGAGACAGAGAGAGAGAGAGAGAGGGGGGTCCGAGGTTGGCTGACGGTCCAGCACAGAGAAGCCTGAGAGAAAAGAGAGGACAAAGAACAGAAACCATGGAGAGAGAGAGAGAGAGAGAGACAGACACAGAGCTTGGACGATCGTCTGCTTGTGGGACAACAAACAAACAGAGGGTTGTGTGTGTGTGTGTGTGTGTGTGTGTGTGTGTGTGTGTGTGTGTGTGTGTGTGGTTTCATTTTGTGGATTTGTTCCTTTCTGATCTGATGACTGACGCACAAACAAATCATATTTTTCACGGTTGCATTCGTCTCATTGCTTCAATTTTANGACAGACACAGAGCTTGGACGATCGTCTGCTTGTGGGACAACAAACAAACAGAGGGTTGTGTGTGTGTGTGTGTGTGTGTGTGTGTGTGTGTGTGTGTGTGTGTGTGTGTGTGTGTGTGTGTGTGTGTGTGTGTGTGTGCGTGCGTGCGTGTCTTTGTTTCAGAGGTCCACATTTAGTGGACAGCAAAAGAGTGGAGGTCCAGCAATCCACTGTGTGTGTGTGTGTGTGTGTGTGTGTGTGGTTTCATTTTGTGGATTTGTTCCTTTCTGATCTGATGACTGACGCACAAACAAATCATATTTTTCACGGTTGCATTCGTCTCATTGCTTCAATTTTACCGTGGACCTTTACATGTCCACACACACTGTGAACATAGATCTGAACGTGCAGGAATCACTTCACTACACTCGACATCTTGATGCTGGGCTTTTCAAACTGCACACAATATTTGCTCTTGTTGTGGGCTTTGCTTTGGTTGTGGTTTGTGTGGAGCTGCTGCTGCTGTTCCATCAGCGTCGGGGAGACGTGCTGCGATGCTTCGCAGCCGTTATGTAAGTGCTTCTGCTGGAGTTCAATTTCATGTCAGTTTCAGAGACGCTCGGTGAAAAGGGACAGATTCTCCAGTGACTTAATGAAACTGAGGCTTGAAACAGAAGAAAATAAAAACCCAGTGTTGCTCTTAAAAGTGCTAATTTTCCAGTGGTATTATTTCCTGGACTTCTAAGAGCGATTATGTGACTATGAGGCAGCTTCTCCCTCTATGTACTGTTTGTTTCTCCCTCGTGGTTAAAGGCTCCCTGTTGAGTTTTGTAGTATTTTTTTTTCTATGAGTGTTTATGTCACACACATGGCGTGGGCGAGGACAGACACAGTTGTGACAGTGGTTTCACTTTATTCCAGTGAACTTAATGATGCAGAAAGACGCCAAGATAAACAAGTAAAGACTGGATGCTGGATTTTAAACACTTAAAACCTGGTTTTATGAGGAAGGAAATGCATTCAACACATTTGTTTAAACTCAAGGAATGATGAGTTTTCATAAGTGAGTTTGCATGTAAATACATCTACGTCCTGTCTCCAGTCCAAGTCAAGTCAAAAGTCTTAAGTCAAGATGGAGGTCCTTACATTTTTCAATAGAGTTTTTACTGAACAGAATTCTTCATGAACATAGACCTATTCTTACCTTTATTTCTTTCTTTCTGTGCCTGAATGTTTCCAGGTCAAAAAGCAAAGCGAGTGAAGTCTCTCCGTCAGTTTTGTCCCAGAGCAGAGAACCACGTCTCTGACACTCTGCCGTCTGTCTCCTCGGCTCCCTGTCAGTGTTGACAGAAGAACAAACCTCCAGTCGTTCATCTCCTCTCTGCCGACTCCTCCGTCAGCCGTCACTCCCACTACTGTACTATCACTACTTCACATGAGTCACTCGCTCATTTACATGAGTCTCTCTCTGTAAATGCAGAGTTTGTGTGTGAATGCAAAGTGGAAATGAAGCAGCGATGAAACCGGAGACGTAATCCTCTGGAGCTTTGCAGCAGCCTGTGGAAACCCGAGAGTCAGAGCCAGAGAAGTGAAGGTGTTCATCTGGGTTCACCTGAGCTCACCTCAGAGAGCTGCAGTCGGTTCTGCTGCTGGTTCACCCTCTGAACGACAGGTGTTTTATATGACTGTTAGCTGAATCTGAATCTGAGGTCAGACACATTTACATTCAGCAGAAAAGCTTTTTATCATCTCTGAGGGGTGAAAAACCTTCTGTCAGCCTTCAGACTCCTTCTGATGGAGTTTTCAAGGCTCCCAAGAGAAACCTGAGAGGCTGTCACATGATTAACCTTCATGTGTAGAGATGCTTTTTTCAAACATTCCTAGTGGACAGACGTCAGCTCTTCAGTGATCCAGCACTTCTATCACACAGACGGAGCCATAGTTAAAAACCATGGGTTGTAATGTTAACAAAAACAAACACACAACAAAACACACTTGTGCCATTTTTATGTTATTGAAATTCATTAATATATTTCAGCACAGCCTGTTATATCTCATGTTTATACTGTGTTATATTACACATGGGATATTGCAGCTTCTCAGTAATCACAAGTCAAAGTCACTTGCTTTTGGTTATTGCAACATGTTTTGCAGCCACTTGTGTCTCATGTAACACAGTTCCAGGCTCCTTAAGACTAAAAGCAATAAAGACAGAAGATAAATAAATGCATTTCAAAATTATTTTCCTTCATCTAGCTTTTGCTTTTTTCTCTTAAAATAGAGGCTGTTTTCATCTCTTAAAGCCTCTGAGAAGCCCCTGAATCAAACAGTGTCAGATGGAAAAGTCTTTGGCTCATGTCAACCTGACGATCAGAACCTGTGGGATCATCAGTAGATGTTTTTTCACTTTAAGAAGCCAAAAGGTTGAGAAGTGATGACGTGGACTAAACTTCAACATTTATTCATCCAGCGAATGTTAATAAGCCTCAAACTGTGACTTTAGGGTATAAAAGTCTTTTAATGAGTAATAAAACTTTTGTTGCCATAATTTAATTCATTGTGCTAATTAATTTTAAGGTTGGATTTAATTCAACCTCCTGTGTCATTTTCTTGGTTTTCATTTCCTTCCAGCGCTCCTCATGCCCCCCCCCCCCTCCTCCGTGGCTTCCGTCTCCTCTTGTCTTCTCAGCTTGTGTTCATTAGTTATGTGGATGAAGGGACTCGGCACGCAGCGAGGATGTGGATAAAAACCACATTTGGTTTTCAAATGGGGCTCTGTGATCGATTGAGCTGGTCTGGCGTGATGAGGCAGCAGCGGTGGTTCGGTCTGCCGCGACCCGGCTGATCAGAGCAGACTTGTTGCCGGTTGTTGATCTTTTTCCTCTCGCTTTAAGGCAAAGAGATGTTTGGATTTGACTGAGTTGTGTAGTCAGGAAATCAGAGTTTCACGGGCTGTGTTTAATGACTGCTTGTTCAGGAGAACACTCAGTTTTTCACTGAGGTTTGAGTCGAGGTGAGGATGGTTCTTCAGTGATCGGCTGTATTGGAAACTCTGTCCTATCAGAGCTGGTTATCACTCAGTTGAAGACGTCATTGTTTCCTCTTCATTCACGAATCTTCTATAATTTGTTTTGTGCCATTGTTCATTATGTGTATTATAAAAATCTGCTGCCATTTGATTTTTTTTCTTTTCACATTACTGAATATGAGGCTTGTGTTGTGGTGCCTTCAGGTGCCGTAGAAATCTGTGACTCTCTTTGCGTTAGAGCTGCAGTTTGTCTTAGATTCTGAGATAGTAGGTTGGTGCTTCAAGCTTTGAGTCAAACACTGAACTACATGTAGAGTTTTAAGGAGGGACATAAACTCACCAACAGTCCAACATGGTCAGGATTCAACTGGAGGATCAAACTCCTCTCTGAACTCTGTTGGCGAGGATGTGGACTTACATTTGTGGAAATCATACTCACATGTTCAGGGATTCCCCCGAAAGTAACAGACTATTGGATAAAATGAAAAAGGAGGTTAAGTTGATTCTGCTTTGTTTTACCTTAAATTAAAAACAGACAGTTTCAGGTCAAAATGGAGGCCTGTGACAACCTACCTGTCAAACCTTATTAATTCACTTTCTTTCTTGTTAATAATTGAAGGATCTCTTAATGAAAATATTGTAAATGTCAAATTATCCACATGCTTATATTATAGATGTGTTCTTGTTGATTTGTATTATGATTATTTCAGTTCTTTGTTTTATTTTATTCCTTGTTTTAATCCTTTTATTTGTCTACTTGCTTGATTATTTTTTGATGTCTTTTCTGTCGTTAATTATTATTTTCCATGTTACTGTTACAGTGCACTAAAAAAACAAAGGTCGAAGAAAAGTCTGACTGTTATTTTATTATTAACACAAAGTCTGCTACAACTTCCTTTATTCTTGTTTATTATCTCCTCTTACAAAAGCTCGTATCAGTGCGCCAAGGTCTTGAGGCCTGTGTGTAAATGAACGAACACTTGTTTGCTCTGTAAAGTTTGGAGTTTTTTCTTCAGTCGACGAGGACGTGGGCTGCAGCTGTCCTCCATTATCTGTCAGTTGTGACTAATACCATCTGTTCTCTCTGATCCTCCTCAGATCCCCGCCTCCCTGCGTCTCTCCCTCCCGATCCATCCATCCGTCAGTCGCTTCCTCCGCCCGTCTCTCCAGCATGTCGCTGAAGGTCCAGACCAGCAACGTGACCAACAAGACAGATCCCAAGTCCATCAACTCCCGGGTGTTCATCGGCAACCTGAACACGGCCGTGGTGAAGAAGTCGGACGTGGAGAGCATCTTCTCCAAGTATGGCCGGGTGCTGGGCTGCTCCGTGCACAAGGGCTACGCCTTCGTCCAGTACGCCAGCGAGAGGCACGCCAGGGGGGCCGTGATCGGGGAGAACGGCAGGGTGCTGGCCGGACAGACGCTGGGTGAGTCCACACGGCTCCTGGGGAAGAAAAGCATGATGGTCAAAGTGGCTGTGACTGATAATCATTAACCTTTAAAGGTGCTGGTTTCCTACCTACAGATAGAAATAATGAGGTTGAGTTATTGAACGTGCACAGTGGAGTTTGGCATTCAGGTGGTTTAAGTCATGGAATCAACATCTACTTTTTCTATGTTTAAAAATGTCAATGTCATGTTTAGGAACAACAGGTCAATCATTTAATTAAAATTGTTTGGAAGTTGCCAAAACTCATGACCTCTAACACCTCAGAGACGTCCACATGCAAAGATGCAGATCTAACTGATTTATCAATGAATCAACCAAATCAGTTAATAGATGATTGACAGTGAAAAAATGTCCATCAGGTGATTGGTTTAATTCGACTGTAGTTAAAAGTCAAACATACACGTAACAATGCTTCATGAAAAACTTCCTCTCCTGTCATTGATTAAACCCCTAAAAAGCTCATCTCTGTTCATCACAATCACATGTTTAGTTTCCTGCATGAGATCCTTTCCTGCCTTTAAATGGCTCCGATGACATGCTACACCTTCACCTTCATTTAGTTTGTGTGGATCTATGAATGTGTCCTCGTCTGTGTCTCCACCCGCCCCTCTGCACCTGCTCTCCTTCCACTCATCGAACACACCGACCTCTGCTCGTTTCCTGTTTTCTACCTACTGTTGGCTTCACAGTGGCGAGTGGTTTTCGAGGAGTGATTCAGCCATTCAAGGAGAAGAGTGAAGCGCACCTATTCTGCACATGCGCCCTGTGCGTAAAGCCCATAAGACTAGTATGCAGCTGTATGTAAACACACGAGGCTGTATCTCCATCATGGATTGGCTGATTCCAGTGATCGACCCTACTTGAAGCGTTAAAGCCAATAGAATACAGGGATAGTCACCGCAGTGAGATTGACAGCACCGTTAGCCAATTAGAAGCCCCAGAAGGCAACTAGTGCGCAGCTTGCCTTGCGCCCCAGCCAATCCCGTGCCCCCCCATATGTAAACGAAGCCTCCCAGAGACATCCGGGTTGTTTGCATTGTGGCTAAGGAAGTAGCGCTAACTGTTCCTGGTGTGGATTTACCGATAAAACAAACTTTTGATGGCGAAACAGCTAAGGTAAGAGAAAATTTACGACTATAGTTTGACAAAGCGATTTCGGTTTTTGCTGTTGTTTGTGTTGTTTGTGGCTGTTGCTTTGGTTTTAGAGAGCTTTGATGGATATGGTTTGAATCAGTGGACTGTCTGCTTTCGTTTGAGGGGTGGTTTGTCCGTTTTGCATACAGTACCACAGCGCTATAGCCAGAAATATGGCGAGTGGGTTGACTTGGTGGAGCTGTATTCATTTCTATATTTGATAATTCATTTAGCTGGCGTTTGAGCTGTGTTTGGTGCAGGTAAAAATGGCTTATATATTCTTGTAGCCCAGGTTCTGCTGTTTAATTTGATGTGCAGCATTACTATATTCTCTCATGATTAGTACGCAGGGGAGCCCCCCATTTGGGGGCTCTCGGGCTCAAAGTTAAACAATGAGTCAATCATCCAAAATGTCGTTTAACTATTTTCTGTTTAATCTAACTAGCAAATAAAATAATTGATGAATCATTTCAGTTTTTCAAGGAAGACGAGACTCTTCACACTCTCTGGTCTGACCTCTGGGGAAACCGACCCTGCAGGCTACAGAGAGGCTACAGGACTGTCCCCTCAAGGTGAAGCAGGTTGAGAAGCTGCATTTAAATATCAGAGCATCACATTAAAACAGCAAAATATTTCTGTCTCTCTGCTCACCTGAAAACTTTTTCAACCTCGATGCCCAACACTGTCGTTACACTGGATGATGAGTTTATTGGACAGGGGAGACTCTCACATGAGAGAACGTCCTGCAAGATGATCATCATTTGTAGGACTTATGGAAAAAAGGCCTTGATGTTAGTTGACCATTCAGAGTCTTGAGAACATACAATCCCATAATAATCAGGCTTCAGGTCAGGCCTCTGCAACCTTTGACCCCTGTTCACCATCACATCTGTTTTCTTCTCCAGTGTTTACATCTGACGTCTCACTCCCGCCTCCTCTCTCTTTACTGTGTGATAAAATATCAGAGGGGAGATCAGAGTTGAGCGGAATGTGCCTTTAAGCCACCAGAGTCTTTTCCTCCATCTGTCTGTTTCCCCGGCGGAGCAGGCAGAGACGAGCTGTCAGCGAGCTAGTGTGAAGAACGCAACTGGTGTGTGTTCGTTCACTGCAGAGCTGCGTGTGTGTGTGTGTGTGTGTGTGTGTGTGTGTGTGCGCAAGAAAGAGAAAATATATGAATGAGCAGAGCTGAAAGTGTGTGTTCATGTGTGTGACAGAGTGTGTGTCTTAGTGTGTGTGCTCTGGGTTGAAGGGTTAATTGCTATCTCACAAACAACACTCGTCACCACACGCACACGCACGCACACACACACACACACACTGTATTACTGGGTACATTTCCCAGAGTGTGTGTGTGTGTGTGTGTGTGTGTGTGTGTGTGTGTAATGTGGGATAAAGCTGTGACAGCTAAGGGGCTGCTAAGTGATGCTCTCTGCCCCGCTGCAGTTTGTGTGTGTGTGCGCGTGTGTGTGTGCGCGTGTGTGTGTGTGTGTGTGTGTGTTGCTATGGGGATCATATAAAATCTGTCTTCTTTCCCTGTACCACTTAGCTACCCGACTCTGTTCTCTCATTACACGTCTCTCTACAACCCTCCATCTCTTTTCAGTTCCCCCATCATCCCTGCTTTGGTCGGATGATTTAACGTTTAATATGAGACACTTTTAACCCCTTTAACACATCTGGTGCCTTGGTGTTGGAAAGCAAAACCTGACTCTCATAAAAAGAAAGTAATATGATAATGAAGACTGTTTTTATAGCACTTCTCCAAACCAACATTACCAACAAATTGCTTCACATAAAAGAGCAAAATACTGGAATGCAAAAAGAAAATGGAACAGCAACAACAGAAATGTTCTGAAAATCTAAGATGTGCATTAAATGAACTGATTGTTGAGGCGTAAAGCTTGATGATGATGGAAAGATCAATTAGTGCACTGAGTTCACACAGAGTCAATGATTCAACAGCAGAAAGATCCAACCTTTCATCAGCGAGCAGCTCCCTGTCAGAGGACGTCAGGCTGCCTCGCTGACACAGGTGAGAGCTGTTCTGAGTGTGACCTGGAGCCACGACATGAAACACCTGAGACATCATCAAAACTCATATCAAGCAAGAAACCATCAGGCAACCAGTGTTCTGACACATAAGAGTTGTCTTGGAAACAAACAAAAGTCATATTTCAGCAAACATGTAACTGCATTTCTTTCCTCATAAAATATTTGCAAAGTCATTTTAAAGGTATTTAAAACCCTTTTTATTGCGTTAAAGCCGCCAACTGATTCAAAAGCTGCTTCATGAGCTGCTAACGAGCTTCAGCTTCCAGTTTCTTCATCAGCTAACGAGAGGAGTGTTTTTGGAC
>JBBMOC010000215.1:185456-274372 GCA_037975185.1 Centropyge bicolor | reverse complement strand
GAAGGGAGTCAATTACATTTGAGCCCCATGTTAAAATGTCCGATTTTACGACAGAAAAAAACATATTTACAGCCTGGTTCAAAACATGGCTCTAGTCTCATAAGCTGTTTTTCTACTCCATGACAACTCTGGGGGGGGCGAATTTTTTTATAAGGCGCTGGTTTAAAATATACAGCATACATCATTATGCACAATTCATAGCTGTCAATCTAAGTGGTGCCACTTTGATTGACAACTAGCCACTGACGGTCTGATCGTCGTGGGGTTAGCCGGCTAGCAACGATATTTAGCATTTAACCTAGCTGGTTAGCCGTAGCTAGTTTGATTATTTCGAATAAAGCGGCTTTTTTCAGTCAATAGCGTTCATTCGACCCGCCTCAGCTCCGCCCTTGCTCCACCTCTTTGTCCATATTTGGAGTAACCGGAGGTAGGCTACCAAGATGGCTACGCACTACGATTTGCTTCATTTTTGCTCTTCAGAAACCTATGGGTGACGTCACGGACACTACGTCCATATTTTATACAGTCTATGGGCTGCACACACACACAAACACACACACACACACACACACACACACACACAGGATCAGAAAGGCTTCATGGCACATTTCTCTCATTTACTGTGCAGAAATGACAGGAAACACAGGCGGCATCGATGGGGTGACGCTCACATTGTCAGTGAAGGGCTGTGGAATGTGTTTTCGGGGGGTTTTCAGGCCTCCCCCCCAGCATCCGGCCCCGCAGCTGGAGCTTGTTGCAGGGATTACAGGGATGGAGACGGAGGAAAGGAAAGCGAAGAGAACGGGCTCGGTAGAGGCGGCAGGGACAGACGAATGGAAAGAGAGAGAAAGGGACTGATATCATGTGTGGGAGAGCCAGACGCTGGGAACAGCTGGAAAGACGATGACTAATATTAGCAGTGAGGTAAGACGGTGGAGGTTGGAGAGGACGGGCTGAGAGTGGAGGGCAGCTGCTACTGTAAACCAACCACAGTGAAGTCAAGTGTATTTATAGCAGCACAGTCACGACACCAGAAACTGGACGTTAATGCCAAATTGTACTTTAACCCCTCAACATCTGCTTTTCTTCCTGTGCTCTCTCCTGAGTCCATCCCTCGTCCTGACTGTGTGTCACATGCTGCTGCTGTATATATGGATGACTTTAAAGACCGAAATAAACACAAACCAGACAGAGAGGTAAAGTAAGACAAAAAGCACAAAGTACCTGCAGCATGTGACGGATTAGCAGCAGAGCTTCAGCTGTGTGTGGAGCGACAACAAGGCCGTAACCTTCCTCAGATTACACACCAAACAAAACGTTTAAAAGCCACATTGATGTCGCACATTTTGGTCTTTGATTGTTTTTGATTTTTTGAGGTTTGACTGGAGCTCTTTTAATAACGCCATGTCGTCACAGCAACGTGCTTTCATTCACATTTTCCATTTCACATTTTCTAGGAATTCTATTGTTATGTCTATTCCCTGTCTGTTTACACACAAGTCAAATATTGGCTGGTCATCACTTTGACAACACTTGGACCAGACTGTCACAGAAGATTCACATTTACAAACGCTCACAAACTGACGGAGCAAAGTTTCTACAGACCATAGTTTCTTTCATCCTCCGCGCTGGTTATTCTTCATGTTCATGTGCTTTTTTTTATCACATTCTGGGAAAAGATCTTGCAGAGAAATCTGGAATAAATTCAGGGAACATTTCTATAAATAACGTCCCGTGTGGCCAGTAAAGCGGCTGCAGAGAAAGGGGAAGTGTTTCCTGGACGAACGCAGAGCGGAGGCACCTCAAACAGAATCCAATGTGCATATGTGTTGTAAACCTGCTAATTCACTGTGTGTGTGTCCTGCATGTCTGCAGGAGCAAGAGACAAAGCCTGAGTGCACACGCAGGGTTCGTTTCATGTTCACACCCCAAACTCAATGTTTTTAATCAACACTTGCTTAATAAATGGAATTAACCCGAATCATCATTTTTAAAAAAAACTTTATTTTATTGTTTGTTCCAAACATATGACCTTCGAACACAACAGTATCAGCTTGTTGTGGCTGTATGTTAGTTGTGTTACAGCTCAGAGAGGCTCAGAGCTGCTGGGCTGCAGGTCCTGAGTGTCGTCCTGCTCTCAGCTGGTCCTGCTGCCTGTGCTGTTTCAATCCAGCAACATTATTTTAAACACCCCAGTTCCACACAGGCAGTGAAAGAGAGGCAGACTACGTCACTCAGGACCCTTCACGCCCGCCAACACTGCTCTCAGTGTCTAATGAACTGGCACTACTCCACAGTTCTTCATTTTAATTGTTGGTATTTTAATGCAGTTTTTTGAGAGTCTGTCGTGGATGTATGTTCGTGAGACATTTTTCTACCATTATGTGATGGACAATAAAGGTTTCTGAATCTTGAACCTTAAGATGTAAAAATGGCGTCTTTGGTAGCAGATGACTGACATGGGGTTTTTCTTCCAGCCCAGTTTTCAGACAGACTAAAAGTAGCCTTTGTCCAACCTGAACACTGGAACTGCTCCTGGCTTTCAAAGAAAAAGAAGGGCTGGGAAAAGTTGACTCTGGAAGTCAAGGCTGCTTATTCAGTTCACTTTTCCACCGTTCCATAACGAGGAAATAAAGAGAGCAGTGTTTCATTATTCCTGAGCATTTAATGTGGCTGGCCACTGCCTCCTCACCGCAGCGCAGCATGGCGCACTCACTTTTATAAGCAGCCGTGCGCAGTAGCCCGGGGCCTGGAAGGACCTCTCCCCAGTAAAATTGGAGAGCAAGAAATAAGTGGCTCAATTATGTGTGTGTGTGTGTGTGTGTGTGTGTGTGAGAGAGAGAGAGAGAGAGAGAGAGTCGGGGCTGGACTGGAAATAAAGAGCTGAATTCAGCTGGCTGTTGGTCTGAAGCTGGCCTCCACATGTTGTAAAAATACAGATGCAGAGCAGCAGGTTACTGCAGGGCAGCGGCGACAGACAGCGAGGCTCTCACTGTGTCATGGGCTTTTAGGGAAGTGAAGAGCTGCAGTGAGTCAGAGAGCGCTGAGCAAATGTCTGACGCTGCTGCTGAGGTTTGGTATTTTATGGGAGTTACTAACAAAATGAGAATTCTCAGTACTGTTAGTACTCACTGGTAGTAGTACTGCTGTGTCTGTTGGACATCTGTTCCTGGTGTTTGCAGAAGCTAACTCGACTCCTCCTGTCTGTCCACAGCTCCGTCCATCTCTCTGCACTCCGCTGTCTGCACTCGGTGAGGATGTAGTCTCCTCCATCTCCATGGAGATGTCTCCAAACACAGTCTCCTCTGCCTCGCTGCCATGGTCCCTGTGGTTGCTGTTCTTGCTGACCCCCGTCAGCCGGACGTCCGGTTCTGGCTCCACAGCTGAAGCTTCTCTGCCCGTCAATACCACGCTGTTGTTCGACAGCGGCGCCCCTGGCTTCAGCCTGCGGAATTGCAGCTGCTCCGCTCCCGTCCAGGACTGCGACGAGGCTCTGGCCAACTCGCTGTGCCGATGCCACACCGTCGTGCGCTTGGCTCTGCCCCCTGCTGGGCTCAGAGAGCCGGGACCACTCACGGTCTGGGTGAGGGAGCTCTGGGTCCTGGAGGAGCTGCTGAACGGCAGCGTGGTCCACCATCTGCGGCTGTCCTTCTGTGGGACAAAGCCCATGGACAGTGAGTACCTGGCTCTGCTGGGTCTCCGGACCCTCAGGATCCACAGCGCAGCACCAGATGCTCCCTTCCCCAACCAGGAAATGACAGTGTCCCCCGCTGCAGGGCTTGCGGCGGAGGTAGAGGCCCTCTCTGTTGACTTCTCCTCCTCCCTCCACGTGACCCTTCTGGATGTAGCAGTGCTCAACGGGCTCTCGGCCCTGAAGGCCTACACTGTGGTGGGGCCGCCGGCTCACACCTTCTCCCAGCACTTCCCCCACCTGGCCTCGCCCCTCCCTCTGCCGTCCTCCGCTCCTCCTGATGACCCCAGCGATCCGGCCGCAGACCCTCTGGAGAACATACTCATCACGTTTGTCTACTGACAAAAACAAGTCGTCATTGAGGCGCACGGTTTGCAGTGATCAAACAGAACACAGCTGGATTTTTTCGTTCTCCTTTTGCAAAGGAAAAGCTGCACATCTGACATATGCTCTGTGGAATATATAGATTTTTTTGTGTGACTGGCTGCTGTTGTGTCATTCTGGCCTGAATGTGGCTTTGAACAAAGAGCTTACATCTTTCTCACCCTGCTGCTTTTTCTTCAACGAGACGATTGACTTCAGAACTTTCACATGTGCTCCATCCTGCTGCTGTTTTTCCATCCCTCAACATGATTGTGTAGAAATGTCTGCACTCGTTCCGCAGACTGACACGAGGCCTGGCAGCGCTCACACCGGCTGATGTTTCAGATCTGACTGCAGCTGTTGGGCGTCACAGCAGAAGTCATGTTGATTTGCTAACCAGAAACCTGTGATGACCCTGATGCTGACCTGCTGCACTTAGAGGTCATGCTACAGAGGCATCGACACCATAGTGAGTTACATCTCATTCCTTGTTGTGGTTAAATCCAGGAGAGTGTTTTACATCTACCTACACGTTCTGAAATGTTGGTCCCACTTAAGTCAGCCAGTAATTGGAATTGATAAGGCACTCTTTGTCGAGTTGTTCAAAGTGATAAGTGGTGGCTTTGTAAATAGTTAAAATGGTTTATGAATGCTTTAGTGATTATGGGACTGACACTTGTTCAGATGAATTCAGACTTATGGCTCACAGCATCGTGCACACGTCTGAGATCCAGTGAGCTGTGACTGTCACATCAGCAGTGACGTCCATCCATCAGTCAATGTAATCTGTGTGTCTTCCTCTGTGGTGTCCTGCAGCTGCACAGTGTGTCCTGACATCGTGGCTCCAGTGCTGGCATCCTGAAACAAAGCAAACAGTCATACCCTCCAGTTATCGCATCAGTGTTTCTAATGGCCTGGATGAGCTAATACCTTTTACACATAACTCCTATATGGAGCAGTTACCGACTCCCAGAATCACAGGTCAACAGATGTGCTCGTAAACACGACTCTCCTCCGACACTTAAAGCACCAGGTAGCTGGAGGCCACGAATGCTACACTTACACTTGATGACACAATGATTTTCCACAGGCACGATCACATGACGTCCAGTGACTGAATGTGTGACCGGTCTAACCGTGACCACAACTGTCCAGATGGACTGTGGAGCCATGTGCATCTGCCAGAACAGTGTCCAGGACAAACCGCACTCCTGCTCCCAGCGGGTGTTAGATGTATCAGATAGACCAGGACAGCAGGAGGAGGCTGACGAATAACTGGGTGGAGAGACAAGTGCAGGTGCTTCCATACAGGACACCAGGACTCGTCGGATGGTTCGATGAGTCTGAAAAAGCTGGACCAATGTGCAGATAGCACAGAGCACCAGCAACATCGAGACACAGCAAGGGATTATCTTTGGTCATAAACTGAAAGAATCTATGTGAAGGATGGTTGAAGCTACGAGGGGTTTATGAGAATCCTGACCTGACGAGACCAGGATGAATTCTGCTGACTCAGCTGGGACCATCAGAACAGGGAGAAGCCCTAAAGATACGACTCGCTGGAGGGAAAGACGTCGTCGACCAGGAGTCGTTCTGCCATTCAACTCTTTATGAGCTTCACTGAACTGTCATGCTGAAGCTTCGTCCTCCAGACATGAAGGAGACGCCTTACTGAGACACTTTATATTTGATTTAACCTTAATTTGTCACCTGTCTTTGCATGGAGCAGACGTGACCTTTCGACAGTCCAGGTCAGAGATCTGTGGAACTACTCAACCCAGAATACACTTCAAATCATTTGTGGTCCAGTTTCCAGCCTTGGTAAACTGGTGAACTCGTTCCTAAGGTGAATGAAATGAAAAGGTAACTTTGGACTTTGTGGTAACTTGATTGAAAACACATTTGTTTGAAAATGCACAAAGAACAATTAAAAGCTGGACTGACATGTGGTCCTGAGTGGGCTCCTGCAGGTTTACTCACCCAGGAGCACTTGGCCCTGTGTCTATCTAGTTTTTATGCATTAATATTAACATGGTGCATATTCACATATGAATTAAATCAAATTATCACAAATGAGCTGACCTTCAGGATTCCAGCATAGAAACACTGGTTTGTTTCTGGGACTGGGGCAGCTTGTGAGTCAGGGTCACCTGGATCCAGCCCTTTTTATTCTGTGTTAATCCAGCTCTGGATTAGTCTCCACTGAGGCTGAACCAGGCCAACATGTGTCTTACATAACATGCTGGTCTGACAGCAGCTCAACATGTGGCAGGTCTTGCAGAAACGCTCCATGTTGAGGTCTGAATGAACGAGGTGCTGTGGGGAAAGGGGAGAAGCAAAAGGACAAATTCCTGCCTCAGGGATCAATAGAGCATCATGAAAAAACAAGATGTACTGTGGCAGCTGACTGCAGCCGACGCTGGCTGGACCCGGTCCAGAGGGTCCAGAGAGGGGTCAGGGTCCGCGCCACAGCTGGACTGCTCTGTTGTGTCTGAGAGGGAGCGCTGAGCCGCTTCGTTAAGGAAGTAACTGATAGTAAAAGCTCTGTGTTGTGGAGATCTAAGGACATGTGGCACAAAGATAGAAGAATGTATCAGGAAACACCAACGTGTGAGACAAGGGCTGCGTCAGTCTGCTGTGGTATGAGCTGCGAGGCGCACTAGGCTCGCTGTGATGAAGGCTGCAGTTTCTCCAGCTGGGCTTATTGAGTGCAGATGGCCTAATAAAACAAGTTGTTTTGAAACAGGTTAAAATGGACGCCCAGCGAACAAGAGTCCCAGGCTCAGGATCCTCGCTCGGCAGCCAACACATCTCGCTGTGTTTGCATGAAAACAATGACTCCGACTCTGACGAGCTGCACGATTACAAAGCCGATCGAAGCCAAGTTGGCAAAAGTCTGCGAGGGAAGCGAAGGAGAAACGTTCTCTGAATCACGTTGGACTCGATTCAGTCGCTCTACAGCTGTTTGTCAGGAGTCGCTCTGACTTTCCCTGAACTTCGTGAATGGTTGGTGTTTTCGTATCTGGATATTTTTGCCGTCACATTAATGAAATGAGAGAGGAGTTGGAGGACAGTTTGGAAAAGTTCAAAAAAAAAAAAAAAAAGTTGAATATATAACAGCTCTTTCTGTCTCTGGTTCCAGCTCATATCCTGTGAGAGACTTTGTTAAAGCTGCTCTCACAAACACGATCTGGGGCCAACACTTCTGTTCCACAGATCATTCGGCTGTGTGTGTGTGTGTGTGTGTGTGTGAGAGAGAGAGAGAGAGAGCTTGCAGGCGTGAGCACATGGGTGTGTCTTTGTGTGTGTGTGTGTGTGTGTGTGTGTGTCCATGTGCTTTTACTCATCTCCCTTTCGTCAACATCACAGCGAATTTGTCACTCGATAATCAGAGTTCATTGAGATGGGATGATAGGATCCATCACAGTCGCTCCGCAGCAGACGCAGTGTGTCCTCGTACGAGGGCTGCATGTGTTGTATATACTTCGCTTATGCACTGATTATGTACAAGTAAACACTGTCAGAGAAAACAAATTTGCTACGAAAAGTGTATCAGTGTGTTGTAACTCTTTAGAGCTCAGTTTAATGCAGACTGCATCGTTATGCTAAAACTCCTGTCAGATGAAAGTAGATGAAGAACATCTACGTTTCAACAAGTCCAGGAAAAGCACCATGATTTGATGACCTGCATGTTCTCTTTTATTCATCCAAAGGCTTTTAAAAGTTTCATAACCCCAAAGTTTGGAAAGTTAGGTGCAAGAGTTCATGTGTGAAAAATGTGGTAACTTTGAGGCAGTACTGTTTTCAGCTCGGACCTTTTTTCAGACCGAAGCTTGTTGGGTTTGAGAAGGTTCCTGAGCTTCATCACCTGTAACAGAACTAATGAAACTAATGAACCAGATGAATCAGACTCTGAGGGGTCGTTTTGAAGTCGAAGCCACTGTTCAATTCTGTCATCGGCCTTTTTTTTTTTTTTTTTTACAAAAGAGGGGAATCATGTTGCTGCAGTTTTCAACAGATGCTCTTATCATAATCACCACAAAATTGAACATTAACAATAAAATTCTTTTCACTTNAGCTGCTGACTCATGAAAACGCCCAGGTGTGTCCCTGCACCTTGCCTCACACGTCACATGTCTCCTGTTCGCACAGCGCTCTCGTCCCTTCCGGCTCCGGTCAACATCTCTGTCCACTCGGTCAACTTCCACCACGTCCTGCGCTGGGACCCGGGCCCCGGGACCCCGCCTGGAGCCCACTACAGGATCCTCAGGTAACGTCCTCCCGCCTCGCCCCCCAGGTGGAGACGAGTTCACTGCAGAGTTAGACTGTGTCACATTCTTTCTTTCTTTAATTCTGGCTCAGCTGCTTGTGTCAGGTTTTTTTAATTGGAACTTATATTTGTCATTTTGATAAAGAAGCAAAGCAAAGACAAGAATCGAACAGTTCAATGTGAGAATGAAGTCACGTCTCAGTCAGCCTGGATGACGTGAAGCGATCGTCGGCTCTGTGAGTCGCTCGTCTTTTTCTTTTTTTCAAAGCATTTCAAGTGTGTTTGTTCTAGAAGGTCCTTCCTTTGAGACTTGACTGGGGAATTCCACAGATTCTTCTTCCCCCCTTTGACAGACTTTTAAGTTATATCGATTTAATTAAATATTTTACTTTCCTGTGCAGTTCACTGACGTTTGACTTGTTCTGTTCAATGGAAAAAAAAAAAAGTTGTTGTTGGTCTCCAGGTCTGATCTTCAGCTCAGATTTCTACAGAAGTAGCTTCAGTTTCTTTGTGTTCTGTATCTGGCTGTGTTTGTTCTGTGGCTCCGCTGAGAACTGAAAGAGAACTTTGTTGAGCACATTAGAATGACTCGTCTTTCTCGAACGTGACCTGTTTGATTTGATTTGATTTGAGCTGCAGGTTTGTTTGTCAGCCATCAGGTTTTGAACCTTTTGCGGAGTCGTGTCAGAAGAATCGATGGAAAGTTGAACAAAGCAAAAGCTCATTTACATTTGAACTCATGAAAATCTGAGGTTCTAGCGTTTAGAAGTGTTTCTCTCCTCGTGTCGTCTGCCTTCAGTCTGGGACAGAGCGCGTGTCCTTGATGTTGACTGTCGTTCCCTGAGAGGAGCTCTGATCAGCTCCGACCATCGGCTCTGTTGGTTCTTCCTCAGCTTCCACAGTTGTTTCCTGTGCAGCGTGTCCTGACTGTCGACTGTGATAAAACAGCAGCTGATCTTCTGTCGGCCTCTTGACGACCTTCATTCGCTCTGACGGCCGTGTTGAGCCTGAACCTGTACGCTCGATGGAACAGTGGAACATTTGATCACCTTTACCTCTGGAACACCTGAGCGAGCCTGATTGGTCGATGGAGACCGTGTGAGACGGCCAAAAGCTCCAGAACAGGACAATAAATGGACCATGAGTGGATCAGAACCCAAACTGTTATAAACTCTATTTTATGACGTGTCCTCGTGGACGACTTCTGTCCTCTTCCATTTTGTGCCTTTCATCATAGAGACGGCAGAGAGAGAACAGGAAATGAAAGAAAAGTGAGATGGGGAACAGCAGCAGCGAAGGTCTTTAACAGAGGATGTTGCTTCAGGCGTCAGATCAGCGGTTCACCTCCGGCCGTCAGGCTCAGAGCTGAACCTTCACATCGGCTACGATCGGCTGAAAATGCTGAATGTGAGTTTATGTCCAAGAAAAACTTGGAGCAGGTGAAAGATGGTGTTTGATGTTAAGGTCAGAGCTGTGCATCCTCACACTCTTTAACAGGATGTTTGATCTTTTCTCTTATATTCTCTGAGTTCAGATACATTACAAAGACTGTGAACCTGAGTGTGTTTGATTGACATCAGTTCTTATCAGTTCTTATCGACCGCAACCTTTAACTCTGTCACGTTCTCAGTGCATCAGTTTGACAATCTGTGGCTTGTGTGAGCGTCGTCTCTGGTGGAATATCTGACGCCGGGGACGTCCTCCTCTCTAACCTCAGCCGGCTGAGGCCTCGTTTCACGCACCTGTTTGTTTCCAGACGTCGATGTCGGCCTCTCTCTGTGCACGAGATGCAGCTGTGAGGAAGCGATGACTCGAGGGCTCCTATAAAAAGCCAGTGATGAGGATGAGGTCTGATTGTTCCTGTGTGTGTCTTTCACTTTCAGATGAGCTCATCTTTTGTTCTAAAAAGGTTCATATTTCACATTTCAAGAAATGAACGATGGAGCGTGAAAGCCCTCAGACGAAGGCAACATGACACTCTGTGTATCTTCATGGACGATCTGCTCGACTCTTTCATCCTGTTCAAACAGACTGTGAAACAACACAAGCACCAGGAGTCGCTTCCTCGTTCACTCCCACCTCGCAACCAAGAGGTGTTTCTAATATTTTGTCCACCCTATTTATATAAATGAGAGAGTGGACTCAACATCACAGCCTTAATGATTCATGACAGGTCTGATTTATTAGACCTGTTGTTGTTTGAGAGTTAAACCATGTGATGATGTTTATGAGCTGATTTTTTTAAAACTGTGATAAAGACACATCATGAACAGGACTTTGGAGGTTTGAAGAATAAACTTCAATTCAATTCAATTCAATTTTATTTGTATAGCGCCAAATCACAACAACAGTTATCTCAAGGCACTTTACATACAGAGCAGGTCAAGAGACCCGACAACATATAGAGACCTAACAGTTCCCATCATGAGCAGCATTTGATGCGACAGTGGCGAGGAAAAACTTCCTTTTAACAGGCAGCAACCTGGAACAGAACCAGGCTCAGTGACGGGCAGCCGTCTGCCACGACTGGTTGGGTTGGGTAAACGTGTGGATTCTCTCTGGTGTCCTGTTAATAACATCTGTACGGAGCCAGTATGAGCTGACGTTTCCTGTCTTCCATGTTTGTGCTCGGTCTCTCTCTGTGCAGGTTGAAGAAAAAAGCCAAGCAGATTTCAAACTCAACGACGACGTCGGTGAAGCTGAAGCTTGATAGCAGAGAGAACTACGTCCTGAGCGTCCAGGCATCCTACAACCAGAGCCTGTCTCCGCTGGGCCCCACCGTCTCCTTCACCCCCTTCAGAGACAGTACGTCCACATGAGCCTCCTCTCAGCTACAGACTCATTATTATATTATATTATATTATGCTTTGTTGTCGACAAGTAAGAAATAATGAAAGTGTAGTTTAGTTAAAGTATAAGAAACAAGTTGTTTCAGAGGAAGTCAGATTTTCTTTTAAAGGTAAAATAACTCTTTATTTTTTAGTAATTAATTAATTAATTTCCACCCACCTGATTTTATGCACGCATTCTATTTGTGCAGTAAAAATCTGGAATCGAAAACAACTTTCAACAAAAGTGAAATGTGGGAAATTGACAAAGCGAACAAATGAACTTTGACTAAAACGTCCACTGAAACTTCACTCAGCTGAAGAGATGAAACACATGAAAGACAGCAGCAGGAAGAAGAATCCAGAGGGAAACACTGACAGGAAACAGTTCACTGATTCTGCTGATAACATGAAGAGGCTTCAGTGAAACACTTCCTCCTCCAGCTCTAATCACAGAGGGATGTGCTTCAGTACAAAACACCCACACTTTGCTTTAATGGACGATGATTTCTTTTAAACAATACCAGTATCACTGTAGATGTTGGGCAGCAAAGACTGAGACCTCTGGAGGAAGCAGCAGCACAGAACTTTCATACAGATGTGTTTCATCTGAATTTCTCATGAAACAGAAACAGAAATGTGAAGAATGTGTTTTCTTTTCGTGCACAGCCATCATCGATCCCCCGGAGTTCTCCCTGGCTGGATGTGGCACCTGCATCCAGGTGAACGTTTCCCTGCCGGCGGCTGACAACAGCTCGAGGATCACAGGCATTCGTGGATTCTACGATCCTGATTACAGAGTCCTGTGGAAGAAACGTGACGGAGCGCTGGTGAGAAATCTGTCTCTGTATTGAGTGAGGTGACCACGAGAAACTCTTTGAAACACGCTTTGTTTGACCTGTTCTCCAGCAGCAGGTCAAACCTTCACACGTGTTTTCTCTCTCAGGATGTGACCTGACTTCTCTCTCCACATGTTCCTGCAGGAGCTTCCCTACAACACTGACAAGGACAGTTTTACTCTGAACAACCTGCAGAGCGAGACGGAGTACTGCGTCCAGGTGCACCTGAAGCTGCGGCTCAATGAGAACACGAGGCCGTCTGCGTGGAAGTGCGCCTTCAGCAGCGTGGTGGAGCCGAGCTCAGGTGAGCCTCGGCGGCTCGGTGTCGTTGTCGAGTCGCCGAAGTGAAATGTGTTGATGATGGGTTCTGTATTGGAACCAAGCAGCAACCTCCGGCGCTGAAAAATGAAGCCAATGCGGAAGTGTAAAAAAGCTGCAGTTCCTCGAATAACCACTAGAGCAGGCCACAGAAGGGAGTCAATTACATTTGAGCCCCATGTTAAAATGTCCGATTTTACGACAGAAAAAAACATATTTACAGCCTGGTTCAAAACATGGCTCTAGTCTCATAAGCTGTTTTTCTACTCCATCACAACCCTGGGGGGGGGGGCGAATTTTTTTATAAGGCGTTCGTTTAAAATATACAGCATACATCATTATGCACAATTCATAGCTGTCAATCTAAGTGGCGCCACTTTGATTGACAACTAGCCACTGACGGTCTAAAGGGCGTCACCCCGGCTAATTCTAGTCACTGAGTTTGGGAAAGAGATCGTCGTGGGGTTAGCCGGCTAGCAACGATATTTAGCATTTAACCTAGCTGGTTAGCCGTAGCTAGTTTGATTATTTCGAATAAAGCGGCTTTTTTCAGCCAATAGCGTTCATTCGACCCGCCTCAGCTCCGCCCTCGCTCCACCTCTTTGTCCATATTTGGAGTAACCGGAGGTAGGCTACCAAGATGGCTACACACTACAATTTGCTTCATTTTTGCTCTTCAGAAACCTATGGGTGACGTCACGGACACTACGTCCATATTTCTTACAGTCTATGAGCAGGACACATATAGTTCAGCTCAAATCTGTTGTGAAATTCATGTCACTGTAAAAAGGTGACCCAGTGTTTTTGTGCTGTGTTTCTTTTTCATATCTTTTCAGTCTCACTCAGACAGAGCGGCTCTAACACATTCATCACTGTGTTTGTCTGTGTGTCTTCAGGTCTGCTGGTTTTAGGTGTAGTTGCTGCTCTTCTCATTTTCGTCATCAGCTTCCTGATGGTCTCCATATATTTCCTCTATTACATTGGATTCATCTGTAAACTGAAGGCGACTCTGCCCAGAGCAGCTCGGATTGTAAGAAGCTCCACTATCTCTCCATCTTCTCTAGTCCAGCTCAGAGTTTCATCTGCCACAGTACGATGAGGGATATTTGTACCTGTTAAAACTCAGTGTGAACATGTGATCTGTATCAAGTGTAAACAGAGCGTGCCGGTGGACGCGTATGTTCTGGTCCGACACCTTCTCTAAGATTCTCTAAGGCACAATTTGACGATCAGGCCGACTCCAGGGAAGTGATTGGCCCGGTGTGTGAAGAAGAGAAAGTGGGCGGGGTTGAAGAAGCTTCTTTCATCATTCTTCACACAACCAAACTTCAGATTTCCTGAGACATGTTCAGTTACATTTTAACAAACCAGTTCATTTCAAGACTCCAGCCTTTACTGTTCCTTTAGTTTCCTTTTGAATCACAGTCTTTGGTTCCAAGTTATTCTCATTTTTTGAGACACAAAAAGTCAGAAAGTAAGACACAGGAAGTGTCCAGTCAGTTTTCAAAATAAAGCACTAGATCAACATCACGCTGTAAACCGGTGGCACCAGGCAGGAAGTGAACCGGTTTGACAAGTAGAAGAAGAAATCACTCCCTGTATGTGAAACATAGATTCAAAATAGTTACGAGGATGAATGTGTTTTAACAACTAAAAACGCAGCCACAAGTCTTTGATCCATGTTGTTCACAACTGGACCTTTAACTTCATTAACGAAAGTAAAAGAGATTTAAAAAAAAATGAATAAGGTGGGTGAGGAGGACAGAAGCAAACCTCCTGTATGTCGAGGGGTCGCTGCATCTTTGAATTGACATATCTACTGACTCGCTGTCTCCTTCCCTGTCGCTCCAGGTGGCTCTGAGCCGAGGCTACACCCTGACGCCGGAGAGGACCATCCCTGACCGGATCTGCATCAGCCCAGACATGGAGAAACTGAGGAAGCACAACAAGCCCGCAGCGCCGCAACCTGCCACCAGGGGCGCTCACTCCGAGGAGGAGGAGGAAGAGGAGGAGGAGGAGGAGGAAGAGGAAGGGATGAACGTCTACATGAACAGAGACGCACAGCTTTCCTTCGGTGAAAGTTCCTGTCAGGGCTCTGGTGGCGGGTCGGGGAGCAGAGCGCTGGCTGCAGCAGGGGATTCTGGGAGTTTGACGGCGGAGGCCAAAGCACCAGAGTTTGAGGTCGCACATGAGGGGCTCAATCAAGAGGCCAAAACTGAAGGAGCAGAGGTTTCCTTCATCCCTGAGGGGGGTCGAACTGAAGTCCAGGGACATGTCTCAGCTGAGGAGGAGGAGCAGGAGCAGGAGGAGGAGGGGGAGGAGCAGGAGCAGGAGGAGGAGGAGGAGGAGGAGGAGGGGTATGACAGCTCAGGTGATGTCAATCTGTTGTCAGTCACCCTCGCAGCGCTGGCTGAATGTGAGGAAGAGGAGGAGGAAGAGGAGCAGAATACAAGAGACTCTCTGACAGACTTATTAAACCCGTCCCATCCGGAGCCTCCACCTGCCGCAGACTCACACACTGGGTCAGGTGATCAGACAGCTGTGGCGTGGAGGCTGACACGGGAAGACTCTACTGGGACTGGATACACAGGCAGACGGACAGACGCTTTGTCCGGCTGCCTGGAAACCTGTGACGGAGAGACGCAACATGAAGAAGCACAGGAGGAGGAGGAGGAGGAGGAGGAGGAGGAGGAACTCTCTGGATATATGAGACACACATGATCGAAGGAAAAGTCCATCTGAAATATTTAGATGTAGATAAGGACACTGTGACACACAAGTGAAGAAAAGCTGAGTGTCTCATCTGCATCAACTTATTTTTGATTCACATTCAATGGAAGAGAGCAGATTGTTTGGTTGGTTAGGGAGATGGAATAACCAGTTTCTGACATGAAGAGCACTCATGTTAACGTCCAAGTCATAATTAACTTAAAGGCTTGATGATTCAGATCTGCCTTAAGACCAAACACATAAAGATACTTCACGCTGGGTATAATGTTATTATATTGATAAGATCTAATTATTTTCCTCAGCAGACATTTTGATCTGTCACGGCAGGAAAAGCACAGGTGTTAATTAACGAGAAGTCTATTCTGTTCAAGTGTCTCCGTGAGTCATGACAGTGTGACAGTGAGTCAACATGAACAAAAGCAGGAGCCTGAAACTGCCCTGAAAAGCTCAGTGGAATCCAGGCAATATTTTATTATTTACTCCTCATTAATCCCTCGTTCAGACTCAGACTCAGACTCAGGCTCAGACTCAGACCCAGACTCTGACCGTCTGTCCCGTGAGACATGATGTCACGAGTTCACATTAAAACACTTGCTCTCTGTGAGTGTGGTGTTGGTAACATGTAAGCTGAACTTGGTTTTCTGGCTCTTATCCTGGTTGTTTTCTCACTAGAACCTTGCTTGTGATGTATTTACTCCTACATCGTTTTGGACAGAAGCATCTCATCTGTCCTACAATGCTCACAGGTGGAAAAATTCAAGTCATGGATTGACATTTGCTGGTGCACATGTTGTATTAAAACAGACGTGTAAACTGTGGATTTAATTCTGTGAACTAATACAGAAACAGTGACATGTGATTAGTGTGTAGTTTGGCCTGTTTACAGTTATATATTTAAACCATAGACTGGTTTAAACAACCTTCCTCCTGGTGCTCCAATAGACTGTATAAAACTCGTCTTCTGAGAGGTCACGTGATTTCCTGTCAATTCCTCCACTGGTGCTGCCTTCAGGAGTCGCTGGGAAAAATCCGTACTCCATCGACTCCCAACGTGAAAACTCCAAACAGCCTCATGGGCTGTGGTTGGTTAATCTGTCAGTGTGTGACATGGTGTAAAATAGCCTGCTGCTAACTTACCTGCATGCACATAATGCTTCTGTTTATTGTTACACTGTAATGTTCTTCTCAGCTTTGTTGTTTTTTACCTCTTTGTTTGTTTGTTTTTGTCTTCCCTTAAATTCTTCTGTGTTTAGGTGCATGAAGAGACATTAATTCCGTGAATGTGTAAAATGTTTCCATATAGTCAAACTTGCCCTGTACAGCTGCAAATAAAAGAAAGCTATAGCTCGAAACATACCAGTCTACTTGTTTTTATTTGTATTAATTGACAGCCACACGGCCCTGCCACCGCGGAGACTCATGTTAACAGGAGGTCCGTGAAGGTAACAGGGCAGCTATAGTGGATCCACATCGTGAATCTGGTCCCGGTTCAGGCTCTGGTCCTGAGATCTGGTCTGCTGCTATGAACCCCGGACGGCTTCTCCGGACAGGTAGCTGTGATACCAAACCTGTTATAGCTTCTATAGATGTTATATTAGAATCTTCAGCCCGCTGCTTAGCTTACATGCTAATCCGTTAGCTTGATAGCGGCTAGCATCATGAAGTCGTTTCCGTTTGTCTTTAGATAAAAACAAATATTGTTAGATCAGAGTTATCTGTCTGAAACATTTTAACGGCGGTTTCATAAGAGTTTTCTAATTGTTTGTTTAATTTTGTCATTAGATTAAACTGGATGTTTAAAGATAAACCGGTGCTCAGACAAAGTGAAAGTATTTTGTAACTCAGTTTTAATTAATTAATTTTAATTTAAAGTTAATCAGGTTTAGTGTCAAATAGGTTTTTATATATCATGAATTTGTCTTGATGTTTTGGTTCAATAAACAAGAAACAGTAAGAGAAAAATCGAAAGATAAACGAGTCTAGAAAATTGAATCGTGAAAAATGTGCACAAAATGATCTATTTTTATGAGGTATTACTAAGTATTGATCAGGACTTAACTTGACATAATGTTGAATTCTACACTGAAGTTGTGAGCTTATTTACAGGAGAGGCAGCTGTCAGATGGTGAAGTAACAGTTTAATGACCTCTTGACTTTTGTCTCATTACATTCATGTTGTTTGTGTCTTTGTGTTTTTCAGTATTTCTGTATTTGATTCATGGACCTGGCAGATGAGACCTGAAGTGTCACAGTGACTCTGACTCCACGTTTGAATGCTTGTTTGTATGGAAAGTGAAAGTCCACAGAGGAATGACGGCAGCGTAGCAGGGATGCTCCCGCTGTCATGACTGGTCTCGTATGGATGCTCATGTGGCTACCTCAGGTCCTGGCAGGTGAGGTTTCGCACAGGTGGAGTCACGTGTCGGTGTCGTCATCCTGAATCACTCTTACACCCGGAGGAGATTCCTCTGAAAGTAGAACACATGTTGTTTTTGACAGGAGACCATAACTGTAATAACAATAATAATAATAATAATAATAAAGCCGATAGTTGGCTTAAAAGACAGTTTAAAAAAGAAGAGGATCTAAATCTCTTTCTCAGAACCAGAGATGTGGTCAATTTTATTCCAAGCATTTTCTTTCCTTGTCAACACCTGGCACCTGCATTACCCACAATGCACTTTGTCCCAGCTTTGATGGACTCGGCGTCAGGCACTATGACCACTTTATTCATTCGGTGTTTGCCGTAGTTATTGCGCTGATCTGTTTCCCTTGTTGTACTGTTTGTTTA
Source organism: Centropyge bicolor (assembly GCA_037975185.1). Lineage (NCBI taxonomy): Eukaryota > Metazoa > Chordata > Actinopteri > Pomacanthidae > Centropyge > Centropyge bicolor. Next base: position 256,542 of record JBBMOC010000215.1, on the reverse strand, counting down.
CTGCTCTACATGGCTGTACCTGCGTGTAATAGCCCCTCAGGGACAAATACAACTTTTCAAAATGAATCGGATTTAATTGTTATATTAGTAAGTCATACAACTCATGGTTTTGCCTCGAGGCAAACCCTTGAAAAACAGGTTCAACTGATGTGCCTATCAAATAGAAATCTACTGTATCTACATATCGATTTCATGTCCTGTTTGTTTACATTCCAGCTATGAGTAAACCCCCCCCGCCCGTCAACCTGACCATGGAATCAAGGCATTTTGACCATATGCTGAAATGGGAGGCTGGACCAGGGACACCCACAGGAGTCTACTATAAAGTCACCATGGTCCCAGACACGTAGGTTTCACCTGAGTTTGCACTGACAGACTGTGGATACTAATCTTCAGAGAGTCACTCTGTTGCTGATACTTGTTGTTTCTGCTAAGTTATACTGTTACGTCTTTCTGTGCATCTGGTGCTCCAACAGGGAAGAATTTAATAACTGAATGGAACTAAATGCATTTTAATATGAGGCCAGTGAAATCTGGAGAGTTAACCATGACTTTTATGCTCAGCTAGTATCACCCTGCTCCTCCACTGACACTGGACTTGTTGGCTCTTTTGACTCTGCTTCTTTTCTCCCCCCCGGGTCCTGAAGGGGGTCTTCCTTCTTACCGGTGGCCGGCTGCGAGCGTGTCCGCCACCCTCTGGAGTGCAACCTGACGCAGGCCTTCTCCGACCGAGGCCAGGTCTACCTCACACTGGTCACAGCGCTGCTGGAAACACACACCTCAGACTCCGGCTCTTCTGCCAGCTATCGGGGATTTAAACCCATCAGAGACAGTAAGTGGCAAAACAGGAAACATTCTGTTCGGATCTTACGACAGCAACGCAGGCTCATACTTGTTCTTCAGTCACAAAGTGGTCTGATGTTATTGTGCATGGCCAGAGGCGGCTGCTCAGAAAGTCTTTGTCAACATGGATTACCCAACATCCAACAGATGAGAGCCAGGCCTGTCAGGGTCGCTGCGTTGGCTCTCTGGCTGGCTCAGTGCTCAGTCAGTTTAGTTCAGGTCCTTTTTGTGTCTGTTTACATTCATTTTTATATGTGGCCAGTATCAGACTCCAGTGTGAACTGGTCACGATCCTGAACTGACCTACATGACATTACATCACAGCCCCTCTTTAAAGTGATGGACATTTCAGTCTGTGTATCTCTTCTGTCCTCTCTGTCTTCCAGCTGAACTGAACCTGCCGCTGCTGACTGTGACGCCCTGTGGCAGAAATCTGTGTGTGGACCTGGAGCCTCCTGTGGAGCACCTTCGGGACGTCTACATGTCTCTGGATTACAAACTGAGGATCAAGTACAAACGTGTGGAAACATTCCAGGTACTCCACATGGACTCAACACTTAGAGCTTGATCCACTTGTGGCATCATGATTGACAAATCTGAACAGGCATTTAAAATAGCACTGTTTGAAAACAGGCTGATCTAACTAGAAAAAGTCTATATGAAGTTCCCCCAGATTTCCTTCTAATTTAGATGCTGTGAAAGTTAACTGTGATTTGTGCTGAGTTTGAAAATATCGCCTGTGAGCTGTGGGGATATTTTAGTGTTTGGGCTGTTCTAACCAAATCTGATGAAGTCAGGTAGTGTACTTTAGAATTTCACATAGCTCTTGTAAAAATTGAACCCTTCCCTTTAGCCTGTTGTTCACTTATTGCCAGATACAATCCCTTTGTATACAATGGAAGTGTGACATGAAAACATCGATGTCCTAAACTTCGTTTGCATAGTCATGGTCTAAAGTGAAGTTTTGCACCTACTGCATACGTGACCCTGAGACCGACAGTGGCCCCCTGCGGTGTCGTCTGTGGGAGTGATGCTGTGTTTGTCAGTCTTCTGCTGAACTGACTCCTGTCTGTGGTCTCTGTGCCGTTCTGTCAGGACGCCAGGATTCAGAGGAGAGAGGTTCTGGAGAATCTGGCCCCTGGTGAACAGTACTGTATCTCAGTCTGCTTCTCAGACTCTCTGGTGCGCAGGATGTCCAACTACAGCCGGCCTGTGTGTGCTTACACCTCTGGCAGCTTCACTGCAGGTACAGCTCACTGTGTTTCTTTCTCCCGCTCTCGTCTTTTTCCTGCTCATCATTTTAAAGGCCTTGTTTTTCCTGGCCCCGTCCGACTCGGCCTCTCGTCAGGTGAAAGTTGAGTGGAGTTCAGGCCCCATGTTTCCATGCTCATCGAAAACAATCAAAATATATGAGTATTAAATAATATTTTTTATCAATGTTACCACCGAATCGTTAACACAGTCTTGACATACGGGTCTCCAACATGGAGCTGAGAGTAATGATCACATGACCACACAGATCCTGTCCTGACTTGAGTTGACTTGTTGTTGTTTTTAATTGATTGATTTCTTTTGTCCCTGAAAGTTCAGTTCATGTATATTGTTTCCCTGCACATTCATTTGATCCGTGCTGTAATGTTGATGAAGTAGAGCTCGCTCTGCTGCCGCCCCCTGACCCCTGACCCCTCTCGTCTCCGCAGACCCGCTGATCTCTGCTGTGCTGTGTGTGTTGGTGTTGCTTGCTGTGGCCGTCGTGGTCCTGCTGGCCTATGCTGGCTTCATCTGTCCCATCAGGAGGCCGCTGCCGCGGGTCCTGGTAAGTCCCACCTTCATTTCTTCGTGGTGTTGATGGTATGTGGAAGGACCCGGGCTTCCCCTTCTACGCTGATGAATGGATTCAATGGTATTTTAAAAGTTTTCGTTTTCAGTGAAAATCAATCAGCATCATTCCTGGAAGATGATCCACATCTCAGGCTGTCTGATTCTGCCGAGGCTCTGTGAGCGCCACAGCTTGTTCTGTCGGCTGCAGCGTTCGATGAGGCGCTGTTTAAAGTCCCCCTCCACTCAAACATGTGTCTCTCTTCCTGTGTCTCCTCTGTGATGTCTGAGCATCACTGTGCAGAATGATGAGCAGAAAGGCCGTTCTCACTTTCATCTGCTGAAGGACAGAAGATTCAGTCTCAGTTTGAGACGTGGATGAAAGAGAAGATTTTGTAATATCAGTATCATTTCTCTGCTTTTAGATTTGTTCCTCCTCACATCTTCTGATATTTGACACTTTGAAGAAGCCTCATCTTTCCTGTGATGTGTTGAGGAGTCAATGGCAGCGAAAGTCAAATCTGGACAACAAGCTTTTAGCTCTCTCGCAGTAATTTAAATGAATTCATCAGGATGAAGTTTGCTCAGTGTTACCGTCGTTGGTTAATACGTGGAATAAAAACCATCTTATTGGTGGTTTGTGGCAGCTCACGCTCACTTTTCTGAGTAAAGTAACAGGAAAGCAATGCAGGCGGAAACATCAGCGAAAACACCCGTTCTCCACACTGGGGCAGCGCCGGGGCTGTGGTCGATCTGTGGTGTGTGTTCTGCTGCAGGATGAGACGTCTGATGATCACAAAGTGTCACACAGCAACACGTCTCTCACAGTTCAGCAGATGTACGTCCAAATAAAAACTCAAGTGAAATATTGAATATCTGAGCTCTTTTGGTCAGTTCACTGTGTCGTTTAAAGGAAACGTCCAAAATGAACTTTTGGGCTCGTCGAGCAGCCAAAACCTGTTTTTTACCAGCCTAAACAATTCATTGATTTCCTGTGTCACATGCACATTAGTTCCAGTACGTTTCACTGAGAGAGACCTGCTGAGGGCGAGGGGGTGGAGAGCGTTTGATGAATCAGGCTGATCCATGTAGGTCTGGTTATTTTGATGGACTTGTATTGAAGCTCACGCTGGTCTTCACCTCGCCGTCTGTCCGCTCTCGAATCAAGATCGTCACTGTGGATGAGAGATGACCAGATAAACAGAACGGAAATGTGTGAGGTCTTGGAATGTCCCAAACAAACAGCTGCTGGTGATCATCAGAAACATACTGTTGCTGAATGTGAAGGAGTGTGTACAGTGTGTACAGTGTGTACAGGTGTGTACAGTGTGTACAGGTGTGTGTACAGTGTGTACAGGTGTGTGTACAGTGTGTACAGGTGTGTGTACAGTGTTTACAGGAGTGTGTACAGTGTGTACAGGTGTCCGTCTGTCCCCGCTGCCCAGTACGATTCCACCACAGTCGACTGGCAGTGTGGGTGGATCACATGGCATTTCTGTTGTTTACATTTGTAATGTAGTTAGACCATTTTGACTTGGTCATTTTAAAAATAGCTTTCAAGCTGAAAAAGTGTGAGCGCCCATCTTCATTTTGAGCCACATGATACAACCATAGACTGTATAAAACAACTGAACTTTAAAGAAGCACCGTCACAGCTGAGCTGAAGCTCTCACTTTGTTCTGTAATAAGATTTGGAATGAATAATAAAACAGTGTGTAAACGGATCAGACCCATGTCGTCCACTGGTGTTTTTCACTGCTCAAGCTGGGCATTAAAACAACTTCGATTTGAATAAAAGTGACTATAAGCAAATTCCAATGCAAACGTATTGACGCTCACTGTCCTGCAGCTCGCTCACTCTCTCCAATGGGAAGAGCTCTGCTGCCTGTCGCTCTGTGTCGCTGCGGCAGGCTCCTGCATTTCCTCTGTTTCCCTCAAGCATTCGGCTTCAGGTCAAACAGTTTCTGTGTCCAAACTGTAAAAAGCAGTGGAAACATTCTGATGCTTAGAGACACAGATAGAAAGAATAATGATAAAGATGCTGGTCTCTTGGGTCGTGTAAGAAACGTGTATAAAGAGGATTCAGGAAAATGATCAGTGATAATTCTGATTGCTTTTAAATGACTGAACACTGAACCTGTGGAGGAAAGTGAGACCGTGGCTCAGTTGTTCCCCGGTAGCTTTTGAAACCCTCGACTCGTTCTGCCCTGCTGGGACAGAAGAGCTGTTGTGTGTGTGTGGGCGTCGGTTACAGTTAACCTTTTATTATCTGTGGTGTTTGTCTGGTGTGAGGGGGATTTGAACGCGCCTCTTTATGAAATAAGATGTGGTTTCGTGTCGGGTTAATAATCGCCTGAAGTGGAGCAGAGAGGCAGCGAGAGGCGGGCGGGGTTTCCCCTCACACACGACTCGACTGTGGCCAATAAATGAACAGTGAAATGTGGAGGGGACTCCAGGCTTCTGCTGCTCTCTGACTGATTCTTTTCCAAAACAGTGCTGCACAACGAGCGCTTTGTGAAATCTCTCTTCCTTTAATATGATTCAGCAACGTTTCCAATGGTGGAAATCTGTTGAAGCTCGATGGAAAACAGAAGAGCAACAGGTGTCTGATGAGCTGAGGTCCAGTCTGCTCCAGTGGCACCGCGGGGGGCAGCACAGTCACTGAACTGAACTGTAAAGTCCAGGAACAAAGTTTGATTGAATTTTCAGTGGAACCATTTTGATTCGTTCTGTGATCAAAGCGCGTGCAGTTGTTCCACCAGTTTGTCCCATCGTCTAACTCTTCAAACACTTGGGGAACTGGCTCCTTCTGCACAGGCCTCAGAGGAGAGATTAGAGAAGCTCAGGTCAGCTTTTTGGGACACAGATTTCCTGATGAAGCAAGACAAAGGAGAGGATGGCCTCCTCTCATATGTTTAGTTCCTCGACACCACAGAGACATGTTCGTGTTGTAAAGTCATGGAAAAGTGTGTGTGCCAGTCCCACATTCACCCTGAATCAGACAGGAAGTCAGCAGCACTTATTTTCACTCTCATTCACTCATTTGACTTGAGCTGAAGAAATGAGTTGCTCGACATTCTGAGATGGACCTGTGAGATCTGCTGCGTTCCCTCTGACAATGTTTCAGCATCAGAGCCACAGTCAGTGACAGCGTTGTCCTGGACCGTGATGTATTGAGATATGTAATATGTAAATATGGAGGACGAAACACTCCGTTAACTATGACATCAACAATTAACAGAATTAAATTTAACAATAAATGTTATAAATGTGAACAGTTGCATTGAATTGCAACAGACTGTACAGTTGTACCTAATAAAGTGGCCACTGGGTGTATTTTGATCATTGATGAGTCACTTAAGTCGTGTTTTCTTTTCCAATGTGAGAATCTGCTGCTGTTCTTTGTCTCAGACGTTTGAAGACGTCAAAGCTGGAGCTGATGTTTTTCTTTATTCTCTGACAGTTTGTGGAACAAGTGTTTCATCAGTTCACTGAGGAAATAATCAGCAAATTCACAAAGAACAATATTAGCAGCAGCCCCACAGTTAGTTTCCATGAAGAAGCTTCAACATGATGACAACATCTCAGATTACCAGAAACACGTGACCAAAACCAGCTCCCAACAGGAACAAAACATTTTCACTTTAGTTTCTGTAAAATAGGAAAATGAAGCAACAGCTCACTGTCAAGGATCTTAACTCTGAAACGTTCAGACTTGGATCTGATGAAGGACTCTAACGTTCACTGTTTGAGTTGTGTGGAAACAGGAGGGTCCAGGTCTCCGTCTGTTGAGATTCTGCTGTTTAAAAAGCAGCTGCTTGATCTGACTCTGATTTTAACATCGCTCCTTTGCTCTCTCTCTGTCTCAGACGTCCATCCGTCACCTGGAGGAAGGGCTGGTTGTCTTGTCCCGCTGCACATCGGTGGCTTCCCTCTGGAATCTTAAAGCAACACTGCCCTCTTCTGGTGAAAAGCAGAACAAGCAGACGTCAGACGACAGCGACACAGAGAGTGAGACGGAGAGCGCCGCTGGGGGCGGAGGAGGTTACAAACTGCGTGTGGGCACCAACCTCCTCTCGTCCTCCTCTTCATCCTCATCATCGTTGTCGGCTCCTTTATCCCCCAACACCCAACCCCCGCCCAACCTCTCCTCAAACCAAACCTCGGAGCCCGTCAGTCCTCGGCCTGCAGCCCCGACCTCAGCGCAGATGCGGCCCAGCGGTGGAGCGGACGAGTCTCTGCCAGGACCTGCAGACCCAGACCGGAGCCCCGGAGGAACAGCTGAGCCGAGCGAGGAGGAGGGGGAGGGGGAGGGGGTGGGAGAGGGGAGCAGCCTGGACGTGAACCTCCTCACATTGACCTTTGGCAGGTATGAGGAGGAGGAGGAGAAATCACATGCTGCTTCAGAGGCGCTGGACACCAGTGCAGTCCTGTCCACACAGACTCAGGACACACAGGAAGTGGACTCAGACAGAGCTTCCTGCTCCGCCCAGGACGAGGAGGACGAGGAGGACGAGGACTCTGGATACATGAGCCGTCCATCTACTCAAGTCTTACGGAACTTATTATAGTCTTTATTATAGTCATGTGTTGTAACATGATGTGTTTGTAACACATCATGTTACAAACACATCATGTTTGTAACATGATGTGTTTGTAACATGATGTGTTACAAACCAGTGTTACAAAGAGAGACTGTGAAGGTGTGAACACACGCAGCAGCACCGCTCTCACCTCAGTCCATCAGAGTCTATCAGAGTCNCCTCTGCAGGTGTGTGTGCCTCCCTCCCCGCCCCCTCCAACGTCTCCATCTCTTCCTTCAACATGGAGCACACGCTCAGCTTCCTGCCCGGCCCCGGGACCCCGTCCGGCGCCCTCTTCGCCGTTGAAACCCGCAGGTACTCGGTCAGGACTCGGCAGAGTCAGGACCAGTGTTCAGGAGTTTGATGTTGAGTCATCCTTCACCTGAGTGATGGATGAAACTTCTTGGGGGAAACTGAGCTTGTGAGATTTGTGATTTGTTGGAAACACAAACAATGATGTGCTGGAATAGGAACATGCAAGAGTTCATATGAGCAACAGGTCAGATTCACAGAGAAAGTGCAGAAACACAGAAGGTAAAGAAGGTTTGTCTGAGGATAGTTCATGTTGAGACATCAGTGATCATTGAATAGTTCATAGAGCAGGTTGGCTCAGACATTTCTTTACATTAACAAACATAGGGATTCGTTCCATTTGTTTTCTCAGAGAAGTGAGCGAGACACAGGAAGGTTTACTTGTCACTGCTCTCTGGTGGAAGTTGAACCTGTTGGTGACACTACGAGAAAAGACAGACAGGCAGACAGACACAGACAGAGAGAGACAGACAGACAGACAGACAGACATCTGCAGAGCTTCTCATATGTTCATGTCTGAAATTTGATGATGATGATGGTGATGATAATGATGGTGATGATGATGGTGATGATGATGATGATGATGATGATGATGATGGTGATGGTGATGATGATGATGATGATGATGATGATGATGGTGATGATGGTGATGATGATGATGATGATGATGATGATGGTGATGGTGATGATGATGGTGATGGTGATGGTGATGATGATGATGATGATGATGATGATGATGATGGTGATGATGATGGTGATGATAATGATGATAATGGTGATGATGATGGTGATGGTGATGATGATGATTATGATGGTGATGATGGTGATGATGATGATGATGGTGATGGTGATGGTGATGATGATGGTGATGATGGTGATGATGGTGATGATGATGATGATGATGATGGTGATGGTGACGATGATGATGATGATGGTGATGATGATGGTGATGGCGATGATGATGGTGATGATGGTGATGATGATGATGATGATGGTGATGGTGATGGTGACGATGATGATGATCATGATGATGGTGATGGTGATGATGGTGATGGTGATGGTGATGATGATGATGATGATGGTGATGATGACGATGATGATGGTGATGGTGAGGGTGATGATGGTGCTCCTTGTCTCAAGATGATGCTGAAATGTTAATGAGCATGTTGAAATTATTCTTCCAAGATGACAGATGATCTTCAGTGATCTTCAGTCTGCTCCTCCCTCTCTGTGTTTTCTTCCACTGTGGAGGAAGAAGTCGTGGACTGGAGTGGCTGCGTGTTCGCAGCTGACGGCCGGACAGACGTGTGATCTCACCCGAGCCTTCGAGGACGCCTTCGACCACTACCAAGCCCGCGTCCAGGCCTTCACCTCCAACCGGACGTCCAGCTGGACCACGTCCGGGTGGTTCCACCCTCTGACAGACAGTGAGCCTCCACCGACACTCACAGAGCCCGTGATGTCATCACATGTTAATCTCATCACATTCTGAGATAAAAGCCAAATGAGCAGAGCGTTGAAGCCATGATCAGCATTCATGTGATTGGCTGATCATGTGATTGGCTGATCATGTGACTGCAGGTAGATGAGGTAGGCGTGTTGAGAACCCTCCCAGCATGCACTGGGGCAGTAGATTGACGGACGCAGCGCCGCAGTGTCTCCACACTTTGATCCCGGTTAAACTCTCAGAAATAATCAGAGGGTGTGGTCGAACTGACAGTGATGTCATTGATGAGGTTCATTGATGGACGTGCAAAAAAAGTCTGTTATGAAAGTGAACTTTTTTTTCAGTCTTCAAATGAAAAATTTTATGTCAAATGAAGTATTCTGGCTTCGTTGGTCAGAATCTTTTTTGCTCTCAAACTTTACTTGATTTGTTGTTTTTTGTGTGCAAACTTTTATTTAGTTGTATATTTTATCATATATAAGTTCAGATCAGATAACACTTCGTAGTGATTTCTCAATAACCTGCATATTTTGTATCCTGATGATGAGTTGCTGTGACCCCCCCTCAGCCGTGCTGGGACCTCCGGATCTGTCCGTGTCCGGCTGTGGGAACTGTTTGCTGCTGCAGCTCAGAGATCCTGCGACCAGAGGCGTCCAGCTGCTGCACGACTTCCACGGAGATCTGCTCCTTCATGTGAAGAGGACCAGGGACGCTGCGCAGGTGGGCGGCACCAATCACTGTTTTCATACTCAGAGTGGATTAAACAAGCGTGAGTAGCCACAGGGGTGGATCCTGTCCACCCTCAGAGTTTGTCGAGTCGAGTTTGGGATCATCGTTTAGGTTTTCTGTCTCACAAACTCAGCTTCCACTGATCGCGTAAACGATTCAGTTCAAAACTTGATTGTGAGGAAGTGATTGTCATGAGCTTTTGTTCTAATCGAAGAACCTGATAAAAGACTGGTCAAACAGAAACAGTCAGAATCCATCAATCAAAAACTATTAGATTTGTATTATTATTACTCACATGTTTATTCCATGATGTGTTAACATGTCATCACTGATCACATGATATTAGAAAGTAATTGTAAAACTGGGATTGCAGACTAAGCGGCAACCTCCGGCGCTGAAAAATGAAGCCAATGCGGAAGTGCAAAAAAGCTGCAGTTCCTCGAATAACCACTAGAGCAGGCCGCAGAAGGGAGTCAATTTCATTTGAGCCCCATGTTAAAATGTCTGATTTTACCACAGAAAAAAACATATTTACAGCCTGGTTCAAAACATGGCTCTAGTCTCATAAGCTGTTTTTCTATTCCATGACAACTCTGGGGGGGGGCGAATTTTTTTATAAGGCGTTGGTTTAAAATATACAGCATACATCATTATGCACAATTCATAGCTGTCAATCTAAGTGGCGCCACTTTGATTGACAACTAGCCACTGACGGTCTAAAGGGCGTCACCCCGGCTAATTCTAGTCACTGAGTTTGGGAAAGAGATCGTCGTGGGGTTAGCCGGCTAGCAACGATATTTAGCATTTAACCTAGCTGGTTAGCCGTAGCTAGTTTGATTATTTGGAATAAAGCAGCTTTTTTCAGCCAATAGCGTTCATTCGACCCGCCTCAGCTCCGCCCTCGCTCCACCTCTTTGTCCATATTTGGAGTAACCGGAGGTAGGCTACCAAGATGGCTACGCACTACGATTTGCTTCATTTTTGTTCTTCAGAAACCTATGGGTGACGTCACGGACACTACGTCCATATTTTATACAGTCTATGTTACAGACTGAGGCCATGTTTGCTCGCCTCGTTCATTCAGTCGCAGAAAAACTAAACTCAAAATAATGTTTTTGCTCAGAAGATCAGAGAGTTCCCACAAAAGTTTCAGTGTTTTTTCCTAAACCCTGTTGTTTCCTGTCGTTCTGTGGCTTCACCTGTGCTCGTTCTGTTTTGGTTCAAAAAACAGTTTGTCCTGCTTTTTCTGAAATACTGTCGTGACAGGAAGTGAACGGCTTGAAGTGGCGTCCGTCTGCTCACAGCTCCGTGGGTTCATCAGGCATCTGCTCAGAGAGACTCTGTTCTTGAAAGCTGCTCAATAGGAGCTGCAACACAAAGACTCTCTAAGACTAAGATCTGGACCTGAGGTCAGGACGACAGGTTCGATCCCTGCGTCACAGATTTCTGCAGGTTTAGATGATAAGAAGACAGCGACGCCACAGAGCAGCTGTTAAATCTCACGAGAGCTCCATCAGAATATCACATCTGTCATTTGAGTGAGCAGGTGACGACAGGTGATCAGAGCAGACGGACAACGCACGCGCCGCCTGAATCTACTTCCTGTTCTCCCTCCAGCTTCAAAACAGGAACAAAGAAATCTTGACTCTGAAGTTTTCAGTGTGACGTTCAGGAAACATGGGCCGTTTGAGTTTCTTTAGTGAAAAACTGAAGTCAGAGTCATTCTGTGTCTCACACCTGCCGTGTGGAGGCACTTCCTGTGGAAAAACTTTACCACAGGAAGTGAAACCCATCAGCTTTGCTTCAGCTGCAGTTTCTTTGGAATTACAAGAAACTGATACTGATGCTGATACAACACAAACACGAGGAGAGGATGGACATGAATTATGTTCCTGTGTTGTTTTCTCATGGACCAGGAAAATATTTGGTTTTATTTTCAGATTTGCGTGTCACCATTAAAGAGCTGCTCTCTGAGCTCTGAGCCGGACGAAGGAGGTCGTTCTCTGTTGGATTTATTTGTGACCTGAATCTGTGTGTGTTTTCTGTCTCTGCAGTTCAGACTGAGGCTCAGCTACAAAGAGGAGATCGTGATCACGTACCTGGAGCCGGGGGTGGAGTACTGCGTGACCGTCTCCGTCAGTCCCTTCTTCAGCTCCAAACACGTCTCCAGTAAACCTTACTGCGCCTTCACCAGCCCTCCTCCACCCGCCACCTCACGTAGGTCACGGCCGCTCAACTCTAATACTCAGCAAACAAAACAGACACGGCCTGAATCCAAACGTTCCATCAGCAGAGTGTGATTATTCTGGGATGAGAGAGCCGTCGACACGTCTCTGTGTCCAGCAGCAGTTTCATACCAGCACCAGAGCAACAGACTGCTTCTCTGTTCACATTCTAACAACTGTTTCATTTTGCATCATAACAAATTCCTGATGAACATGAAACACAAACAGAGACTATGAAGTGTGTAAGAAGAAGAGTCATGATTCCAGGAACAGTGGCTTTAATGTGTGTGTTTGATGTGTCCGATGGTTCGACTGCTCAGACAAACACTTTCACACCATCTCCTGTCCCCTTAAGGCAGCAGACACACCTGTGCAGGTGTGTGATGTTCCTCTCTGCTGTTGGCTCGGTCACACCTGTCACAGGTGCAGGCTCTGTGAAAACGTCTCTTCTGTCTGGTCCGGTGACGCAGAGAGTGAACGCTGGATTTCTGTCTGTGTTTGAACAGGCTTCTCTTCCTCTGCACTGTGTGTTGCTCCTGGCTGAGGCCTCAAAGGGGAACTCCATTTGAATGTCAGCTCTTCCTCTCAGAGATGGAAACAAGCAGCAACTTTTACACTTAATCATTGACTAATGACCAAAACACCTGAGTGTCCTCGGCTTCATGTGCTGAATCAACTCGTTAGCAGTGAAATTTGAAGCCTAATGGAATTCCCTCCTCCTGCAGTAGGAGTGTGTAATGACTGGTGTGTGTTGCTGTGTTTCAGTGTACGTGGTGTACGGCATGGTGGGAGCCTTCTGCGCTCTGGCCCTCCTCCTCCTCGGAAAGGTCGTCTGCGACGGTCACCTGAGCTTCAGATTACTGAGACCACACCTGCTTTAAACTCTGGTAACAAACCAACTGACTGTGTTGTACCTGTGACCACACCACACCTGTCCATCAGTTCACCTGTCCATCAGCAACAGCTCACCTGTCCATCAGCATCAGCTCACCTGTCCATCAGCAACAGCTCACCTGTCCATCAGTACACCTGTCCATCAGTTCACCTGTCCATCAGTTCACCTGTCCATCAGTTCACCTGTCCATCAGCTCACCTGTCCATCAGTTCACCTGTCCATCAGTTCACCTGTCCATGAGCTCACCTGTCCATCAGCTCACCTGTCCATCAGCTCACCTGTCCATCAGTTCAACCATCATCCAATCATCTGACTCCTGTTACTGTTTGTTTTCAGTGACTGGCGGTGTGTTCAGGTACAGCTCGATGTTAGAGGGGATGGATGTGTAAAAGCAGACTGTGTCAAGTTGCGTGTCAGGATCCAGATTTCTGAGATGACTGATGTTCATCACGTCTTTCATTTGTATAAATAATCCGTCCAGTCAACCAAAGAACTTCAGGAATACTGTGTCAACAGACTGATTCATTGAGTGGTGTTTCAGCAGCCTTTGAGTGTGACTGTCTGTCTTCGTCTCTTCGTCCAGATTAACGGATGTGTGGAACACTCTGAGCTCTTTCTGACCGACCCGGACCTGTTCAGCAGCAGCTGAGGAGGGAGACGAAGACTGTGGACTGGCAGCCAAATCACATGTTTGAACTGGAAGTGCTGGAGGCCAGAGACCGGAGGAGTTTGTTTAGGTGGAGTTTGGGTTCAAGTCTTTCGCCTGTAATAATCCAGTTTAATTCCAATATTTCTAATTTCCTCCGTCTCTTCTTCTGACTTTGCAAATTAGTTTGAGGTGGAACTTTTATAACCGAGAGAATAACTGGATCAGATGAGGAGGAACAGGAAGTGGAGCGATGCTTCAAACTGGACCTGAGAAACTAGGTCATATAGGAACAGCCATAAAATTCAGCAGAGTTCATGAACTGCTTTGATTATTGTTACTGAATATTACATTTAGAACGTGTGTTTTGTCGACTCTGTTCTTTTCTGCTAAATGAGCAAAGTGATGCTTTTCCTGTGTTTCTGCTTTAACATTGATGGACGAGCACTGAAGCTGCTTCGTGTCTCTGTGTCAAAGTTCGACACCAGAAGCTTTTCAACAGTCGCCTCAATCAATCAACTGTTGGATTTGAGATCGATTATCAGTGCTCTCATCGTTCATGCTGCCGCTGTAAATCCTGTCAATGCTGTTTTAATGTAATGCTATTCATGCTATTAATAAAATGCTGCTGCAGGAGAAACATACTCAACCTACTGAAGATATGATGGAACAGACTCTTCGTCCTCAGACAGTCACAGACTCATGTGCATGTAGATAAATGTGATGGCCAGGCTGCCCGGGTTCAAAGGGGTCAAAGGTCAGGTCAGGCTGCCCGGGTTCAAAGGGGTCACAGCTACACCCTGATGAAGACTCAGCCCGATCCCAGAAACCCTCACCTCACACACGCAGACACCAGAGACGGAGGCCTGCAGAGTCTCCACCTGCAGAGTCTCCACCTGCAGAGTCTCCACCTGCAGAGTCTCCACCTGCAGAGTCTCCACCTGCAGGTTCACAGTCGGCTCCATGGTTCCTGGATTCACTGCTGCTCCTTTCTGCCTCCTACTTTCATAGACTGACATATGCAGCTTGGAGGCCTCACAAAGAAGCTGCATCTCCAGAAGTCAACTGCATGTAAAAGAAAAAAAAGCACATTAACTTTAACTTTAATATAAAATAACAACATTAAAATAAATACGTCTGTGAGCACAGAATATTGCTAAAACTGCAACAACAAACTATGAGCTAAGATCCCGCCTCTGACTGGGCCAACAGCCAATCATAGTTTAGCACCTGCTAAGTGGCACCTGCTTTGGCCAATCAGGTTTCAGGTTTTTATTATTTCAGGTCATTTCTGCTTTTGGCAGAACAACACTCAAACAAGCAGGTAGAAGTCGTTTAAAACCTGACCTGTAGATTTACTGTCTGTCAGTAGAAACACCTGTCGTTCTCACACGCAGGTGTTTCAGGGGATTGATGGCAGATGAAACCTGATAAAGCGCCACCTGGTGGAGGAAACCTGATCCAGGCTCATATAATATGACCGATATGACAGAAAGGAGCTTGTTTCACTTTCACCAGCCCGAACACGAACACGACCACACACTCACTGAGCAAACGCAGCCGCTTTAGAGGAAACGTGATGTTTGTGTCTGCTTCCCTGAAGCAGCTCGAGTTTCTGGGCAGGACTCTGTGGACTTTCCCCTCCTCCTCCTCTGACTGAGTGAGACCAGGAAATGCTCAGTTTAGAGAGAAAGCGAGTCAGACTCACACACACAGTGAGTGAAGAGGCTTTGTGGAACATGTCAGCTTCTGTCCGGGTCCTCGTCCTCGTGCTCTTCCCTCTCTGTGGATCCACAGGTAAGAACCAGCTTAGACAGGAACTAGTTCACCTGTAGAGGCAGTTTCACACACACAACGTTTATTTGAGGAAGTTACACTTTGATCGTATTTTCACTGAACTGAGAGGTGTTTTTGTGGTTTGACTGAAAACAGTCATCATAAAAACATGATCAGCTGTAAAAGGTGAAACGTCCAGATCAGATGATTCTCAGAGACCAGCAGGTGGAGTGATGACCTTTAACACCTGGACCATAAACACAGCAGCACCTGAAGTTAATGTTTACATGGTTTATTCACAGAGTGTTGCTCAGATTAAGAAACTGTTTTTATATATATCATTAAAAACACCTGAGTGCACCTGTGATCAGTCTGCTTTGTGTGTCGTGTGGTTTCAAACATCAGGAGCGTCGGGGGGGTCGGGGGGGTCGGGGCTCCTCAGCTCGCCCACGAACGTCCGCCTGACCTCCTACAACATGAACCTGGTGCTGAGCTGGGATCCACCTGAAGGAGCAGCCGCCGGCCTCGTCTACACCACCGAGTACAGGTGGGTCAACAGAGACCTGAGCACCAGTCAACCTGTGAGCTTCAGCAAACACTCGCTCCTTTGTGTGTGTGTTGCTGCTGCACAGCCTGCACGTCCTTATTCAGCAGGTGTCAGAGCGATCAGTGGAAGATGATGGAAAATACCCGTCATAGTTTCTCTCTGGTGTCGAGCTGCTTTTTCTTCTATTCCACCCAGTTTACTGTCATATGAGACAAAGAAAAGCAGCAGATCTTTTGAAAAGCTTGAACCGGATAATTTTTTACTGTTAAGACTCTGAATCTGTCCTGTTGACTCACAGTGTGATTTACATTCACTAGAAGCCAAATGAAGTTTTAGCAGCTCCACAGTTACTCGGAGATTCCCAGACTCTGGAAACGCTGCTTTGCATATGAGTCGACTTTATCTGCTCCATCAGTCACTGTTTGAGGCTCCGGCTTTGACAGCGGGGTTTTTATCAGGAGCACTGTCAAACTGTCAACTGTCAAACTAAGCACAGATGAATGTGAAGCAGTGCTCGCTCAGCGGAGCAGCTCGCTCTCTGAGCAGGGACCAGTCAGACGGAGCGATGGACGGGACGCTGGTCAGGACTCAGCTCTCCATACACACACTATATTTACTTCATTCAAGCCTTTTTAAACCGTGATACGACTGATAGACTTTCCTCTTCTGTTCCACCCCCTCAAACCTGCGGAGCCTCAACTCACTTCTGATCAGCACCAGCATGACAAGTGACTCACTGTTGAGTCCAGAGTCGATTCCTGTTCTGAGAACAATGAGCTCAGTCTGCTTCATTTACTGTCACTCACAGTACCAAGATGTGTGTCGATAAAACCACACAGTTATCACCTGCTTCTGCTGCTTCCATTTTTAGTTTGTTTTTCTGACGACACACACACACACACACACACACACACACACACACACACACACAGACACAGACACAGAGACACACACACACACACACACACACACAGACACAGAGACACACACACACACACACAGACACACACAGACACAGAGGCACGCACACACACACACACACACACACACACACAGACACAGAGACACACACACACACACACACACACACACAGACACACACACAGACACAGAGACACACACACACACACACACACACACACACAGACACACACAGACACAGAGACACGCACGCACACACACACACACACACACACACAGACACACACACACACACACACACACACACACACACACACACACAGAGTCCAGCTACAGGCAGCTACCGAGTGAAACAAAGCTGGAGAGATGTGTTTCTTCTTGGTGGAAACTAAAGCGGAGCTAAAAGAGACAAAGTGTTGGTGCAGAGAAGGCCTCACTCTCTTCCAGCTCTGTTGTTCCTCTTCAGCACAGAGACACACAGTGAAAGACAGTGAAACTGAAACTGCAGCTGTTGACTCTGTGACACCACGCTGTGCTCTGTCCTCAGGTCGGCCGTCGTGCCCTACAGACCGGGCTGCCTCAACGTGTCCCGCCTCCAGTGTGACTTCACCGGCCTCAGCGTCGCCATCATTGAGTACGGAAAGTACGCCGGCCGCGTGCGGGCGCAGCGGGGGGCGGAGAGCTCGGCCTGGGTGGAAAGTAATGAGATTACTCTGGACAAAGATAGTGAGTAGAAACTGTCTGTAGAACAGCTCCATCACAAAGCTGCACAGTGAAGAAAATGAATGGAATTAATGAGCAGATTAACGATCCTCCAACAAATCAAAGATCAATTCAAGTTATCTCTCTCTCTCTCTCTCTGTCTCTGTCTCTCTCTTTGTCTCTGTCTCTCTGTCTCTCTCTCTCTCTCCCTCTCTGTCTCTCTCTCTCCCTCTCTGTCTCTCTCTCTCTGTGTCTCTGTCTCTCTCACTCTCTCTCTCTGTCTCTCTCTCCCTCTCTGTCTCTCTCTCTCCCTCTCTCTCTCTCTGTCTCTCTCTGTCTCTCTCTCTCTGTCTCTCTCTCTCTGTCTCTCTCTCTCCCTCTCTCTCTCTCTGTCTCTCTCTGTCTCTCTGTCTCTCTCTCTCTGTCTCTCTGTCTCTCTCTCTGTCTCTCTCTCTCTCTCCCTCCTCCTCAGCCGTCATCGGTTCGCCCAACGTCTCTCTCCTGTCCAACGGGGCCACGCTGGAAGTCATCATCGAGGATCCAGAGTTGGTGATCTCGGCTCTGAGAAGCGTTTACACGTCTGTCACCTACAACATCACCTACTGGAAGGAGGGCCGCGAGGAAACGGTGCGACACAGTGCTTCAAATGCAGTTTCCTTCATAATGTGGTTCCTTCCTGGCAAAGAGCAAAACATTCCAACTGTTAGATCTGAAGACCTGATTCTTTTCTCAAACATCCATGATAAAATGAAATCAGTGAGCTTTGGAATGACGTGTTGAAGACCAGAAAAAAAACACAGAGAGGAAGTTATGAATATTTAACAGGAAGCAGTTTGAATTAAATAAATGTTGAAGTGCCAGCATTAACAACCCAAGTAAAAACAGAACATAAAAGGTTTTTGGTGCGGAAAGTACTGGTAACAATCACGTGCCAAAATTTAGAAAATGTCCTTTTTAAAAGATAATGATTCGATAGTTTTAGGCCTTTACAACAGTTACTCCCCAACACGTCAAACACTTTACAACCAGTGTATCTGGCCCCGGATGTTTCAGAGCCACCGTCAAGCTCACTGCCATTGATCCATCACTATTGTTATTATTAGCTCAAAGTTCCGTCCCTGTAGGACAGACTTTGGAGAAACATCCCTGCTGAATCATACGGTCAGAAAACCAACATCCTCAAAATGGGTCTTTTAAAACACTGGTGTTTAATCATGTGTGTTTACCGTCCAGCTCAGCGTGGCAGCGCTCACATTCCATTATTCCTGCTGAACACAAAGCAGAGCTGGAGCTGACGGATGAACCGCTTCCTGCACCAAATGTCATGGCAACACTTCCGCTGTGTGTCGAGATCGTCTAGTTTGGATCAAAGTGATAAACAGACCAGTTCCTCAAAAACAGTAAAAGGATTTCCATCTATTAAAGTGTTAGCTCTGGTGCAGTCTGTAGATCCAGCTGTCTCTGCACATGAGCACAGCAAATGTTACTTGGTTTGTTTTTTGACCTTTTGTGTATCTGGACGTGAACATGCTGTTTGTGTCTGCTCAGTCCCCACAAACAACCAGGTTTTTAATTGCTTTAATTGCCCCACAGGCTCGCAGCATCAGCAACAGACAGCAGAGCCGGGTGGTGCTGAGCGACCTGGACGTCTGGACCAAGTACTGCGTCAAAGTCCAGGTCAACACCCAAGGCAACTCCAACACCCACCGGCCCAGCAGAACCGTCTGTGAACGCACCACCAACAGTGAGTCAGCGTTCAGGACAGTGATTGGACAGACGTTTATAGTGTCCAGACTTTATGATCCCGGACGTTTCCATGAGCTGAAGTTAGTCATGAAACGTGGCTCAGTCGTTCATGCAACAACTTTAATGATCAAGTCCATTGTATTTATATATCCCACAGTCTGTAGTAGACAGGAAACCCTGCATCCTGAAGACTTTGATTCAGAGAGGAAAAACCCAGAAGCACAGTTCAGTCACTAACCTCTGCAGTGCCGGTACTCAGGAACTCAGCATCACTCTGCACCTGATCTGTGTCTGTGGTTTCTACTGATGAGCTGCAGCGTGCAGTTAAAGGTCGGCTCTGCTCCCTGCAAACACACCTGGAGCATCATTTCAAAGTGGCTTCTGCTGACAGAGTCTCACCTGCATCAGAGCCAGCATCCTGTCTCTGTGAAGCTTATCATTTTAGTTAACTCTGTCAGTCATTTTCTGGTGCTTAGTGATGCTGATGCTGAACTGCTCTGCAATAATTTAATCTCCATCAGTAAAGGCTGAAGTGAAACATCCCTGCTGCAGCTTCACTCACAGTAACTTAACACCAATCTGAGCAGCTCTGATATTGTGTGTGTAAGTGGACAAAACACTCACGAGCCTGCGCATGTGATTCACCTTGATGATCAAATCTAAACGTCGTATGTGTTTTGCAGAAGAGGAGGCTCCCTGGGTGGCGGCTGTGGTGACGTTCGTGGTCATGACCGTGGCCGTGGCTCTGGTGGTGATGGCAGTGGTCTATCGGAAAAGAATATCCCACTTCCTCTGTCCAAAGGATGCCCTGCCTGAACATCTGGAAAAGGTGTGTGTGTGTGTGTGTGTGCGTGTGTGTGTGTGTGTGTGTGTGTGTGTAGAAGTTTGTTTGTATCAACTGACTCACCTTCAAACTGCGTCAGGTCTTGGTGCACTTGAAAAACAGCATATGTTCTATATGTTCTGGTTTCACCTGTTGTGTCAGGTGTTTTCCCTTCGTTTAGTATCGAGTCCCTCTGACACAGGCCTGAATCAGTTTGCCTCCTTCCTGCCCCTCAGTACCTGCTGGTGGCTCCCAGCTCGTCCATGTCCAAGGCCGTGCAGAACTCCCACCCACCTGAGGAGATCTACCACCAGGTCAGCATCGTAGCAGGGGGCCAGGCTGCGGAGGAAGGGCGCCCCCTGGAGGCGGCAGGGACTAACTGCAGCACAGAGCCTGATGTGAGATAGAGGAGAAGAAGCACAGAAGAAGAGCCGACGTGGAGGCTGCAGGAGCCGCTGGAGATTATCAGCAGGACCGAGCAACAGTGACTGAATCACTTTTTGCTTTAATGCAGCATCTTCTGCAGCTGTGAAATGATTGTGTGAGAGCCACAAAGACGTGCGGGTTCAGCTTTCAGACCTCATCCATGTTGGGTTGTTTTCGTGCTGTACAGTTAACACATGCTGTAACTTAACTGAAGGAGCTGTCACGGCCTGCAGAGCCGCTCACACTCAACAGTTTATGGTGCTTTAAGATGCCCATCCATCATTTACCTTGTGTGATTCTGTGTTATGGATGTGGACTGAACAAACTGCAGAATCTGCCACTGTGCAGGTTTGGAGAAGCGCATGGACTTTTAATAGCCTCACTGTGGCAATATGAAGGTTTTATGTATGAAATGAAATCATGAACTCAGTGGTGATAGTTCACAGAAGCTAGAAATGAACGTTTGTTGTCCCTGACACAGTGTGCAGCTCAAAGGTTTACACATCGCTGTTGAACTTATAACCTGTGTCTGTGTTTGGTTTGATTCTGACATGAAACAACTACATGTATATGTTGTATATGCTTATTTAATGTATTAAGTTCTAACTCAAAGAAACATAGCATGAGACCTGTGTGGTGAATACCAGAGGCCTGTATTCATTTTGCCTTTACCAGAAATAAAGTCCTCAGCCTTGAACTCTAACAACACCTGGAAACACATTCAGGTGAAAAAACATTAGCTTTTCCATGAAAACATTTTTGTAATTCATTCAACTGGTGTTAACATGAAAAGTGATACATGACTGTAATTGTATGACATTTTCCTTTAAGTAAGATGTTTGTGTTGTTTAACCTGTTTGACTTGTCGGAGTCACACATCTGTGTTACTGGTTCTTACGTCCACATAAAGTAGATCCACATGAAGGATATGTGAACAGAAGAGTGGGTCAAAAAAGTGGTAAATACCACTCTGAGGCTGGACATGTAAAAGCAGTTTTTAAGTTTTGTCTTTGTCTCTAAACTACTAAAGTGTGTTGGCAACTAAAATGATACTTCTTTGATATGACCTTATTAAAGCATTTGAGATGCATCTGTGTCATAGTTCATCAGTGTTCAAAAGACAAAGATTTAAAGAAATAAATTCAACCACATCAGTGGGTATGTGCTGTGCAGGCCTGCAGGAGGCGCCACTACTGAGACTGTACTGGCATCAGCTCCATTTTAAATCCACCAGGTTTTAAAATCACAATATAACACATTTTCTGTCTGTATGTTTATTTAAGGCCTATTTCTTACTTTATTTTGAATTATATACGCGACAAATAAAATTTGATTATTTTTCAATTGAATTAATGTAGCATTAAGCTTGTAAGGACATAAACAATATTAATATATAAAAAGGTTAATAGAAAACACTGACTCTAGCTGTGTGGGCCGACAGGAAGTGTATGTCATACAGCGCATGTGTGGAATAAAACTGACTTAATGGAGCACTCACATCTGGAAACATTTTCACACTTGAACTCAAGAGAACCAAAAAGTACACATGTATACAAACACTCTATAATATGCACATACTGAAGTACAAGAGCATATTCCTGACAACGCATTTGCTCCCTTCTTTTATCATATTTATTCATTTGTTTAGCAGATGAAACATAAATTAAAGTAGGAAAATAAAAAACACATGGTCAAGAATACACATGTAGCTACCAGCCAAAGACACCTTCATGACAGCGCAGTTCTTAAATACCAGCTTTACAATTACAACAATAACTGCCTCAATCAGCTGACTGTCAAAAAGGAGTGTTTACATCCTGTGTTTCAACATCAGTTCACAAACCCAACTCCAATAGTTTGAAACTACTCTATGGCCACTTCCCGTACTTCATCACATTTATGCACAATTCTAACACTAACACCAACTCCATCATCTATATCCATCATCCATCACCGAGCCTGCAAACAGCCAGAATCTCAACAGAGCCACTGTTATTCAGTTATCGATCACCTTCATCAGATTGATCACTGTTGATCAATACTGATCAAAGCACCTGACTGGACATTAACATTTTCCTTCTGTCTTAGAGAGGATAAAATACAAGCAGGTCAAACTGTCGTACTGACAGGAGGCTGATTACTGAATTATTTTCCTACCCACAAGTCAGAGCAGCAAACTGTGTGGAAGAACATATGGTGCTTTTAATTTGTAATCACTCAGTCATGGACTGGCTGCTAATGATAAAGGTTCAAATAAAAGTAAAATCAAGATATTTCAAACACTAAATAGTTAAATGTCTATGTGCTGATGGACTGGAATAGAAACCATGGCAGACGTGTACAGAGCTGTTTGTTCATGATCGGCCTCGATCTGATGAAAGCCAAAGAAAAACTGTTGAGTGACAGGAGTCAACACTACTGTCTGTCTGCGTACCCTGCAGGTAGAGGACCATAACAGTTTTAATGTGCTTTCAAATAAAAGTCATGTTCTGCATATGAGGCCACTTTATCATGTTTCAGCAGTTGTTGGTGATGAAATGTTTCTGGTGGCTAATGTCATATTAGAAGAAATGTGACAGGTGATGCCTTGTATGTATGTATGCGGGGAAAATTGTAAAATTGTTGTTCAAAATATCTGTTCAAACTTTATCTTTGGTTTTTGCTTATTTAGTAGCATGTTTGTTTGTTTTTTATTAAAGATAAATAATTCAAATCTCCATGTATTTTTCTTGGTTCCACTTTTATTTTGAAAGGCCACCGGAACACTGACTCCCTGCAGTCGCCGACTGTCTCTTAACGTTGCTGCTGTCAGTAGGCACCGGAGATCAGTCCGAGCTGAACCTGGACGGAGACGATGAACACGTGAAAATCCGACAGGATCCAAAAAGAATCTCGACCTCCAACATGTCTGCTGCTTTTCCCGCCGTCTTATTCTTGTGGTGCCTCCGAGCCGGAGCTGGTGAGTCGGGCTGTCGGCTAAGTTAGCATGCTAACTAACTAGCTCGTGTTTCAGACGGTGTGTAGCTTAGCTCATGCTAGCGGGATGAATCTCACAGTAGAAGATACAAACTGAAACTACACCGAAAACCCCTCGCTGTTAGCTTCTCTGTCAAAGTGCTGCTGATTTAAATTTATGTAAGAAAGCTTTGTCCTGTGTAAGTTTAGCGCATTAGCTCGTTAGCTTTGTCTGATGAGATCATGCATCAGACACGTTTAACACTGTTTGCAGGTGTCAGTGTCACATATTAATGCTGCTAATGTTGGAAGCTGAAGATCAGAAAATCAGCCTGTTTTCAGCTTTGTGTCGATGCATTTTGATCCAAGAGGCTTTTTAAAGAGTTGATTCAGCTTCAGAAGAATTTTTTCTACAGATTAAGGAAAACTTCATCCTTCACTTTATCACAAAAATTCAACATCAGATACGTGATGATGATGATGATGATGATGAGATAGATGGATTTCACTGGACAGGAAGGGAAGGAAAAACTGTCATCTGAAAAGTAACTAGTAACTAAAGCTGTCAGACAATTGTAGTTGAGTAAAAAGTAAAATATTTGACTCTGAGATGTGGAGGAGGAGAAAGATGCATGAAATGGAAATAAAATTACAAGTACCTCAAATTTGTATCTAAGTACTGTACTTCAGTTACATGCTACCACTGAAGAAAACAAACTTGTTGTTGTGTCGTGTTTTTTCAAAAGGACACAAGCAAGTCCACACAATCCCTTAATTAGTGAATAGGTTTACCAACAGGCACAAACATGGTAACTGTTGACAACAAGCTGGCACCAAACATACTGGTGCAAGGATGCAGTTTCCTTCTTGTCTGGTGTGCCGAGAGAAACGGAAAGTGTGTGCACTGTGCAATTTGATTTTCAGTTTGAGCTTCCTGTCGAATTATAAGGATGATGGTTGAAATGGAATATTTAAGGTAGTATGAGGAGCAAAAGCATGTTCACTCAAACTGTAGTTTAAAAATCTATGTGATGTACAAGATGACTGTGCAGTTGAAATGCAGATGACTTAGATAAAAGTAATTTGTGGTTTTGAAGGTGCTCAAGTACTCATAAATGGCAGTAATCCTACTAATGTAATATCAGAGTGATTGCAAAGCCTAATGTAAAAGCTGCATTGTAATTCAGCTTTATTAACAGTGTAGTAACAGCAGCTGTTCCCTGACATGTGTCTGTCCATCCAGCTGTCAGTTTGTCATTGTGCACAGTCATTTATCTTAAATCAGCTGTGGCATTTAACTGAATTAGCTCCTGAAGTGCCCAGAATGCAGCGTTAAATGACGGTGAATCTGAGGCTGCAGAGGTGTCCTCCAGAGCTGATGCACACGTTCGTTTGCTTACTGAGTCTGGAAAAAAATTGACACCAGTTATTGTTTATGCCAGGTGCTGATCCATGTCAGAAACAATCATTTGGATAGATTTTGACGTGTGCAGATAGACAGCAAGAGGGAAGCAGGGTGGAAGTGGCGCATCATGTGACCTGGCAGAGCAGACTAACACAATAATGTTGTGTGAAGTTTCTCATATCACACCAAGCCAGACGTTCCAGTAGCTAACCAGCAATACATTGGCAGGGCTGCACTTCCAGGAACCCCTGTGCTAATGAATTTCTGCCTCCATTAGCCGCTGTGATCAGCTAATAATAGCTTGGGCCAAGCCTGTGGGTTTGCCCCTCTTTGCTACCAATCGACACACGACTGACATTGGAACATTAAATTTTCAGTGAATTCAGTGGGATGCCTCTTCATTAAAATCTGTTCCCAGTATATTCTAATACACAAGGCTGTTCAGTCGGACAAAGACCTGATTTATTGCATCTAAAAAAAAAAAAAAAAGGTCATGTTTTTGAACTTCCTCTATTCAGTGTACTGTAATCCAGCCGCGCATCTTCTCCATTTTTCAAGTGTGGAATCTTAATCTCCGGCCAAACTCTCCTGACCTTGGAGTGAAAATGAAGTAGCAGAAGTTGGTTGAAGTGACCCATTCTTACTTTTTATCTCTGCCACAACTTATCTGATAAAAAGTTTAGCAATTTTGACTGGACATGTGCCTGTAGACAGAAGAATGTGCTGCTTTTTGAAACTAAATTGTGCATTATGGTTACAGTATGTAAGGATGTGTGTTTGGGTTTGAAGGAATTTATTGTCATGTGTATTAAAATGCCACCGATGCATTTACTGAAATAAGACTAAAAGCTCAGTTTAATGTCCTGTATTTGCCCGAACATAAGACAACATTTTTTCTGTAACTTGAAACTGAGCATCAGATATTTTTTTTTAACGGAGAGAGAACACAGGTTCTTACATAGGGTGTTGCATTATGGGTTGTTTTGCAGTCTAATTGTTGCTCAGCCAGCAAGACTCACATCCATTCTTATTGAGTCCTTTAAAGTTATTTAACCATAAGTGTTTGTTTCGCCTGCAGGAGTTTCGAAGGCTTGTGTAACGTGTTTTGTTGCCACAGAGGAAATAAATTCATGACGAGTGAAAACAAGTCCAGAGAATCTTCCGGTGTCCTGTAGGACAAACCCTGGACTGAATCATTTTGTCAAGCAGCTCATAGTTATCGCTGTTACAGATGATGAAGAGCTCAAAAGGACAAATGCTAACTGGATAAAAAGAATTGTGACCTTTTCAAGAGCCAGACAGTCAGTGTGTTAGAATGTGACTCTTAGACCAGCAACACAAATGTGGGATTTATGTTCTGCTTTAATGGTTTCATTACATGTTTCTAGAGAAAAGGCTTCTAGGCTTCTCTCTTCTCTTTGAATTTAATAATATGAAGTCTCTCCAACAGCACTAGTGTGAAGGCTGTTGTAACTTCACATAGTGTTGCTGTTGGAAAAGGAGCAGTCGTCTTATTCTCAGTGTCTGTGCTGCTGGCCTCACGTCTCTCTTACACAGGATCTCAGTAAGAATACCTGATTAAATACAAATATGAGTGACATTAGATGAATAGAGCTGTTACAGTCACATGCAGCAGCTACGTTCCCGTCATCTCCAGCTTGGTCTTCAGCAGAGCCGTTGTTTCATTTTCAGTTTGACTGGCTGTGTGTTTCACTGTGTGAATCATTCATGCAGTTTCTCTCAGAAATGTGTGCCACACCTTGATGACCTGAAGTCTCCTGACACTCAGCGCTGTGGAATCTGTATCTGCAGGTACAAACAGAGTTTCAGGATAACGTGGTGCTGTTGCCTGCAGTCGAGGGCAGAGGGCTGGAATACCAAGCAGAACTTTGCCGAGTGTGTCAGTGTCTAGATGTGCAGTAAATGAATTATGAGCTGAACAGTTTGTCAAGAATTCAGAAAGTTCAACGTCTAAATCTTACAGTTATGATAATGATGACCAGTGTTTTAACAAAGTGGAGGAGGTTTGGTCGACAGCTGTAAAGACAACTGTTACTCAATTCTGTGAGTTTGCCAAACAAACAAAAATAAACTCACGGATTTTAATAGTTTGCTCTGTGTGTGTTGGTGTCCAAACTGTTTACACACAGTCTGAGAGAGAGCGGTCTAGTTTTTACGTTGGCTGTTTTTTTGTAGCTCTAAGTTCACAACAGAGTCGTGGATCTCCTTCTAGGTAAATGATGTAGACGGTCTGGTGCTCGATTATGGCAAAAATCATAATGACGGTTATTTTGGTCATCATTGGATGAACTCAACATGATTACTTATTGACTTTGGAAACATGCATTTATTGAACTTTAAAAAACGTGTTTTTAACATTGGATTTCCTTGGACTTACATACAATAAATTGACTTATAAGAATAATATAAAATAATAGAATGATATAATGATAATATAAAGGCTCATTGCAGAGATTATGTGTATTATGTTGTCTTGTTATTGAGGCATAAAAAAAGTGAGAACGGATTGTTGAAATGCGACTCTCATCCTTTTTGGCCGCTCCAAGCACCAGTTAATTATTCATCATCTTTCTAATGTTTAATATTGATCATTGACGTATCACCATGATGATGGTTTACAGATGCATGTGATGAATTAATGATACAGATGTGTTAATAAATGCCCACAGCTGCTCTGAGGCTGTTGGAGAACCTGGCCAGTGTGGGACCGTCTGGGTAGTTTCAGTTTGTCTTCTATGTTTTTGACATTGACAGGTCTAATGAGAGGTGGACTGGGCACACGTATTGATATGTAAACGGCTGTTTGAGGGTGTCTCTACATCCACTTATGGTGAACTGTGGAAGTGGGAATGAAGCTTGTGCATGTGCGCCCAGTTCCACAATGATTGAAGTTACGAAACAGAACAACGCGTACGTACAGCTTTATAAATCTGATATTTCTGTCTTTGTCCATATGCCATCCAGCATAGGTTGGGATGTAATGTCCATGAGTCATACATCTTCGGATAGTGGCTAAATTTTGCTTTGAGGAATATTTGCCTTCACAGCTGTTCATAACAGACATAGTTGGGGTTGTTTACTCCGAGTCTGGAGTTCACTCTTTGTTTTAGTTTTTGTCAGACAGTGAGTCGTGTGAAGCCTGAGAATGACTCCAGTAAGCTTTGATTTAGCGTGGAATCAGAATACAGTATGTGTCATGTAAGTCTGTGGCGAACACATTGGTATGAGATGGAGGGAACTAGGAATTGCCAAAGAAAAGCAATAAGAGGAACTGAGTCAGTCAGGGAATTATTGTGTAAGTCCACAGGAGAGCTAACACACTGCGACACACACACACACACACACACACACACAAACCCACACAGGAAGCAGTGAGCAGAGCCCAAACTCCCTGTATTCCTCCCTCACATGTTTCCTGTTTTTGTGTTCTTTGTCAGTCATGTGGGAGATCGAAACAACTTTCATCTATTTTTTACACAGTTTCACCCTGTTTTTTTAAGGTACAGGTGTTTGAAAGTTTATGTTCCTTCTGTACAGATTATGACATTTCTCACTCTGCTCACAGGTGTCTCAACCTCTGAAGAACCGAAATTAGTTTGACTTTTTTTTCTTCTTTGATTTGTTCCTCTTTCTCGAGGTCACATTGTCGTGTTCCATGTGCTGGAGCTTGGTTTACAGTATCGTTCTTCTCTGTCTCATCAAATATTCCCCAAGACGGCACGATCACCCTTTTCAACTCTGTTCACTTCTCTTTTTGGTTTTCTTATTGAAATTCCTCAGATAATTTGTTTATGGATTCTCTCTGTTTATCTGCTTCTTTTGGGTGTGTTCACTAGATTCTGAGCATCAAATCATGGACATCACAAGCAAAATGCTTCCGAGTGGTTCACGTAAAACCAACCAAATTAAACCATGTTATCAAGATCATGAACATGCTGACACTGAAGTTCTGTTTTTATTGCTTTGAAACTGTCTTTAGTTCCCTCCAGTCGTCACAATAAAACATGTCATCGTGGTCAAACCTTACTTCAAGTTCATAGCTATAATGCAGTTGTAGCACGATGTGTTTTTTAATGTGTGTGTTAACAGCTGTAACACCTCTGGGCCTAGAAATGGAAGGATATGTTGTCATAGGAGAGGTTATAATTGCTGACAAATACTGGACATTAATACCCTTTAAAGTGTCCTTAAATCTGTTTCCAGCTACATTATAATATTGTAAAAACCTTTATAAAATATTTCTAAACTGCTTGTAAATGTTAAATGGGAAACTGAAACAACACCTGTTGTTTTTTTCACGTTGTGTTGTAAATGTTAACACTCTCCCATCTTATCTGAATGACTTTAAAGTAACAACTTGTTGTCAGCCCAGCCCCCTGCAGACCCCCCTGCAATGTATTTATCCCACTAACACTAACACTACTGGGCGTCTCCACCGCCTGAAATATCTGCTTCCTCTGTGCCATGGAGCTCCATCCTTGTTTTTTTCAAATCAGAAACATTTACTGTGGCACTGAGTTCAGATAAATCCGTGGCTGAAAATAGTCCTCAACAAATGCTCTGTTCCTCCTTTTCTCATAAAAATTTGCTGAAAACTACATTACTAAACTACATCATCAGCAGATTCATCAGTAAGGAAAATGATTAATAGCAGCCTAACATTAATGTTATTAATTATGAATATGTTATTTAGTTATTAAATGCTGTTGTAACGTCGGCAGTGGTTGATATAGGCTGTGGTGTCATGTAGGTTTTGCTCTTGTCTGTTTCAGTGGGAGCAGAGCTGGCTGCTCCACAGAACTTGGACATGGTGACCTTAAACACCAATTACATGTTGAAATGGGACTGGGACCAGAGCTCTGCAGAGGGCCACGCTGTCACCTTCACCACACAATATGTTCCGTAAGTCTCACTCAGACACGTCACACAGACACGAAGGAGGGAAAGTTTAGTTCATGTATGACAAACAGGAGTGAAGCTGCCCAGAAGACGGCGGTCTGTCAGTCCGCCGTGAACTGTTCCAACATCTGCTGCATGGAAGCACATCTGGCACAGACATTTCCTATAGTCCCACAGGAGCAATTATAACACGTTTTAAAATGAGAAAACAAGAATTCCTCACATTTTCAGCTTCTTCACACAAAGTGCTTAAAGCCGCCCTACACATCTGTTTGCTCCTGACTCAACAAACCCTTAAATATATAAGACATATAAGTTCCTGTGACAGCCCTCGTCAGTGTTTCCACCAGTGACAGATTTGCCAGCAAAAACTAAAAATCACAAAGGAAAAGAGAATCCTGCTTTCAATCATCTGATCCTATTCTTCCGTACATATTTTAGATCAAGCTCTTGTTGCCAAACAACAACTAACAACTATGACTGAATCACTGACCCTGTTGAACAAACTGCCCACAAGTGTCACTGTACATGACGCTGATATCATTGACCTTGTAGCTGGCTGAGCTCTCTCCGGAGGTCTGTCTGACAGGATCATCCATGTTTCCTACTTGGATTCAATGAGACACTTGATCAGAATACTTATGTACTGCACATACTGCCTGTATCCCAGACCCTCGACTGAACAGGAACTTTAAACTTTTTGTCTCACTGGGTGGTTCTGGTTCTTTTAATATTGGTTTTCTGAGGTGCTGCCGCCCCCTCAGTGCCCCCGCTTCCCCCCTTTCCTGCAGTGTCTGCTTTTTTTATTTTCAGTGCTTTATTCCAAAGTACTAACTCATCTGCATGACTTTTAAACTGGATTTAGTACAAGTTTTTCTTAACCCCCAAACTGTTGCCTTCATAGTAAACCTCTCATTCCTCAGCTCTGAGTCCAGTTTTTACCTCATCATAGCTGACAACCATCTCGAGTTTTATCCATCTTATGATTTACTTTTCTCGTCAGTGAGCATCACAGCCGCACAGACAATTGTTCCTCTTCAGACTTTTACTTCTTTTAGTCAGTCAGTCTTTTACTTTACTTGTGTTTGTTCAGTTTAGTCCAGTTCAGTGTGGTTCGGTTACTGCACTGAGCGTCCCAGCCGTCCCAGCCGAGGAGAACTGTGATGCAGTTTTATTAAGAGTGAAAATGTAATCCAAAACCAACTTCAGGAAACAACTTCAAAACACAAGTCTTTACTGGAAGGAGGAGACAAAAGTTGACTTATAGCCAGCAGTTCCTCATACTTGGAGAGTTGACGGTAACAAAATGAAGTAATGGCAAACTGCAGTGTGGACATTTCAGTTCGATGAACTAATGTGATGTCTTTCTCTTGTGCAGTGTTTCAAACCAAAACCAAAGCAAACACTGTACAAATACACATTTAAAGCATTCCAGGTTAGCAGTTCTGTCTGTGTTGGCCAAAGTGACATTTTATTCCACGTTTACTGAACTACCTTATATTTCCTTCCTTTTTTTAAATTAAGAACGTTTGCTTCAAGTGTATAATGTTTTCTGTTACCATGATCAATGCTTTGTGTTTTCTTTTGCCCTTGTTCCCCACAGGAAGTACAAGCTGAAGTCAAAGAAGCCTCTGAGCTGGCACATGGTGTGTGAGAATACGTCACACAGGTCATGTGACCTTACACACCTCGATCTGCACTACCTGGGCATCTTCATGCTTCGTGTGCGAGCCAGCATGGACGGCCGTCACTCCGACTGGGTGCAGAGGGAATTCTGCCCTGATAAAGAGGGTGAGAGAGCGGGCTGAGATGAGGAGGAGTGGAGGGAGGGCAGGAGAGAGTGAGTCCTCGAAAGGTTCAGGCAGATGCTTCAGATTACAGGAAAGACGTTGACGGCACATGATCTGAGGTGGTGCACCACAAACCATCGACAACAACACATTAACGCTCAGACAGACAGAACAGACGAGCAACTCGACAACAGAGGGTACAACCACAGAGTGATGTAGATGGAGCTGTGAGCAGCAATGCTAGGAAAAGGTAGAAAATGCTCTGAACTCTCCAAACCACAGTGACGAGTTCAGGCACAGTTGTGCAAGAAGCGGATGTAACACACCTGACTTGACTGAACACAGTTTCCGGTGGACAGGACTGGATTGAACCTCACACTGTGAAGAGAGAAACTTGGATCGATTTGTTCATGGTTCTCACAGTTGTTTCTACACGACGTATACAGTCATGTCTTGGTGTGGACTGTGCAGACCCACACAGTGAGAGGCCGAGGTCAGGTGACACCATGTGAACACACGGCTTCACACGTCTGAATAGAACTGAATGAAACACCACCTCTGCTGGAAGGGCTGCCAGCATCAGTGAGCCTCTGTGATCCACACAGAATACCAGTGGTACCCGAGCCGTCCTCTGTGTGCACAGCTGTGTGTGGTCAGTCTCAGCAGCTGCTGTCAGTCGCCACATTTACGCCCAGTTAAACAAGCGACTGTGTGTAGAGACACTGTGTGTCCTGCTATAATCACATTAACTTGTAAACGCATCTGCTGGTGAGAGATAATTCTGTTCAACTTGTTTACATTTTAAGCATTATTTTATTATTGCAGCACATTCGTATCAAGTATTTAGTCGTCTGTTGAGGACAAAAGCAATAAAGTGGCAGCTGTGTGACGATGAGCCAGAAACAGACATGAGACATGAGCTGTGCTGAGAACCAAAATAACACAAAGACAAAGGCAATTTTCAGTTCAGTTGTGAAAACACTAATGAATGCTCCAACTGTGATTTGATGTTAGAGGATATTGTTCGAAGATATTTGAAATATTTCTTCCAGCATACATGACCTTTAGGAAAGTGTCAGAACATAATGAGGGTACTGTTTGCAGAGTTGGGTTGAACCCAGGTTTTTTTCTTTGCCATGACTTGGTGCAGTGATAACATGTTGAATGCGTCACACATACAGATGATGCATTTATGAACAACACTTTGATCCAAAGGTCACTGTAGATACATACATTGTGTGAGCAGCTGGGGAAGATCAGGACATGTGTCCAAGTCCAAACCTTTTAAAGCACTCTGAACACATCACACCCAGCTCAGTGGAATGCTTTGACTGCATGGAGGCCAGTGATACCTCACAGGTGTCAGTGTGTAGGTGTGTACATTGTATCAATATTGATAAAGGACTGGTACAGCCTTTATGAACCTGATCTGAATGGACGAACTGTATCCAACAGCTGCTTTCGTTTTCAGTGGATCAGCTCATAAATCAATCAAATATTTGTTTTACGTCTTGTCTTGATTATGAGACGACAGATAGAGACGAGACTTTCGTTACTGAAGCTTTAAAAAAGAGAGGAAACAAACAGCATATCAGCTCCAAAACAACCCCTCATCCCCAACCTCTTATCGCTTCCTGAATCTCACATCCTGTCTGTCTCCTGCTCCTGATAGCTGCTGTGGGTCCTCCGAGCAAAGTGGATCTTTCTCCTGCCGGAAGCGTCCTGGACGTTTTCATCTCTGATCCTTTGACCAGCACCAACAACTCCATGAGAGACGTGCTCCCCGGGCTGTACTACCACATCGTCTACTGGCAAGGCTCTGCACACACACAGGTAGAGTCCCTCTGACAAACGCTCGGCCCACGCGTAAAGGTTGATGAATATAAATGAACATGTCCTCAGACCCAGTCCTTTACTTCTCTTTAACATAAACTCCCCTGTTTCTCTTCATATTGGAAGCCTTTTGTAAATCGATACCACTCATACAGATACTTCAAAATGGCAGAAGATCCCCACAGACGTGAAGTTTCTCCTGTTCACGCTTCCCGTTTTCTCAGTCCCCATAGACATCTGGTGAAAACCCCTGAGCCTGCAGCAGCCTCATACTCAGGTCGTACACTCCCGAGCAGCCCTGTTAGCAGAGCACCTGCTTTCTGTGCATCCGCTCAGCACTGTTGGTTTACTGCTTCTGCCTTGTGCCCCAACACCGAGCAGAGGTGTTTCCTGTCTGTGCTACAAGGTGTCTTCATCTTGCACGAGAAAAGAATCAAGTGACTTCCCGTCTGGTGACATGATTTCCTGTCAGCTGCGTTTACATAAAGAGCAAGCAGAAGTGTCTTGGCACTGGTTTGACGAGGAAGGTGCAGCATGTCCTAAAATAAGCCGGAGCTGACAGGTATGTCAGGTGATTTGGATGAAGGCCACAACACCGACGTACAAGAGATTAAAAAAAAAAAACAATTGTTCTAAAGTGCTTGGAAAATGATTATCATCATGTGCTGCAGAGATTAATACTTAATATAATACTTTATACTAATACAAAAGAGGGAAAATGGTGATGCCAAGTAACAAACTTGTACAAATCAGTACAATGCTAAATATCAACTTCTTACAGTACATGACCTTTCCACGTGTTTACAAAAATCGGTACACTGTATATTATTTTGTTTTACATGAGGAAACTACTTCTGTCCTCCTTGTCTTTGGAAGCAGGTGTTTCCCCTTCAGCATAAATGTAAATGGCTGCATGGTTTAAATTCTTACCAGATAAAGTGACGGCTCAGTGATATCGAGCCTTTACAGAGCAGGTAATCTAATGTGACAGACAGAGTGGGTGGAGTGGGTGTGTGGTTATGTTGAGACATATTCCACTACATTCTTTGGAAATATGAACACGTTTCTTGATGACTGATATCCAAACACATATTCAACTCTTAATATCACTCTACAAGCTACAATGAGCTACAAGCTAATGAAGCGTTAGCTCGTCACCCAAAATCACATTTGATGAGATCAATTGACGTGTGTGCCCCCAAGCACAGGAGGAGTCGGAGAGGGATTTAGGTATGTGGATACTCAAAGATGCATATATAGAAAAGGAAATCTTCAAATCTGAACCTTGTGTGATTTAAGACTGGAAAACAAACAGTTCTTCAGGGAGCAGGTGTGAATGTCTCTCTGTAGCAGGTTTATCATGTTCAACACCGTTGGTATGAATGTTGTTTTGAGTATGTTTGTTCTGGCCAGGAGGTTCTGTTTTTCAATCTGTCTGTCTTGAAAAGTTTCCACCCAGCTGAGTGTTGAGACACTGCAGGTAATGTAATATTTCTGTCAAAGTACACAATGACAGTGACAGACATTGCTTCACTGTGTGTTGCCACCAAAACCACAAATCCTATTCTGGTTATGTTGCCAAAGAGCACAGAAAAAAACCCACACTGACATTTAGATTGAATGCTTCTTTAATCAAACAAACAGGATGGATGCAGTTTTTCTAGAACTGGTGCTTTAACTGGTGCTGAAGTGATGCCCAAACATACAAAAAGGCCTGCTGGATCAGAGCATGAGATAAAGCCTGCCGACCTTTGAGACACATCTGTTGTCGTATTTGCTTCAGGGTCTTTGCAGGCGCCGTCACTGGCTTCACACACACACACACACACACACACACACACACACACACACATATTTGATTGAGGATCGAGGGAAAACCAAATTCCTGTTTACATCCTCTCAGTGCATCTTGCCTCATCTGCATGTCTGAAGTTTGTCTTTAAAATACGACCTGATCTGTTGTTACTCAGCAGACTGCTGTCGGTCAGGACGTGGTCCAGACGTCTCTGGTCACACTAATGCACCACAGTTATAAAGTGACTAATGGACATCTGAGTAGACGTGAAATCAGTGAGTGTTGGGAATCCCCAGCTAGGCCTGGACCGTTATTATCCCCTTTAATAATGTGTTTGATCTGTAGAAAGTTCAGTGCCCGTAACTGTCAGATTTACTACAGTTAGTTGCATATCGTCCATCTTGGCATAGAAATCTTCACGTGTCATGCAACAACTGCCTTAATGTAGTATTCATGAGTACTAGTAACGTCGGTGCTGAAAGAGTCCCTTCAATATTTAACTCCCACATCCTCACAGACATCCATCCATCACACATCCAAACTAAACCCATAATGGAAAAGAAGTGTCCTCTCCAGTTCTTACCTGTCCCACCTGTCCTTCAGGTCCCAGGAGAAGAGGTGCTGAGCAGCCAAGCCAACCTGGTGACTTTACCAAACCTGAAGGCCTGGACCTGGTACTGTGTGAGCGTCCAGTCCCGCTCGGACTTCTACAACAAGAGCAGCAGCTTCACCCCTCCTCACTGCATGCAGACCGAAGGTAACACATGTTTCACACTGACACATTTACATTTGACTAAACAGTAACAGTGACTCAAGAATCTGCCTGTTGTCGCCCGCTGGGAACATTTAGTCTTGTTGTTTATCGACCCAGAGTGGGATCATGTTGTGTTGCTATGTGCGTATCATCCAATTTCTGTTGTCCAAATTCATGATTCCCAAAAGCTGCTATTTAAAATAAAAAGCTCCTTATTGAGGTTTTTGTTTGTTTGTTGGAATCAGTTTGATTATTTAATGTGCTTTTGCAAAGATATTGCGATACATGATATTAGAAAATATCCCCTAATGCTAATGCCCTGGTGCTGAGATCAGAATACACAATATCATAGTCATGACTTCTGGCAGAGACGACGTGTTGGACCTTGAACAGTCGGAGCTGATAGAGGTGATGGGTGAGCTGATCGACCTCACTGTCCCACCTGGCAGCACGGCCATCAAATGGTTGTGTCAGGGCTGCCCCAGGTCTGGAAGGTGCTTGAAAGTGCTTGAATTAAAAGAGCTTATTAAAGACCTTGAAAGTGCCTGAACTTACAGATCAAAGAGATCTTTACAAGTGTCCAGCAGAATCTTAACTGTGACAGTGTAAACGGCT
The DNA here is from genome assembly GCA_037975185.1 of Centropyge bicolor. NCBI lineage: Eukaryota > Metazoa > Chordata > Actinopteri > Pomacanthidae > Centropyge > Centropyge bicolor. The sequence continues at coordinate 220,036 of JBBMOC010000215.1, read as the reverse complement.
CCACACAGTCAGGCTCATCAGACAGAGCGGACGATGTCTCTCATGATTTCATTACAGCTCTCATAAGCCGACAGAGCTCATGCCTTCATAAGACCCAAGAATCAAGCTACACTCAAACTTCAGAACAGATCCGTCTCTCATCTTCCTCCCAGCACTCACAGACATAGTAGAAGTTGTAACAGTGATTCTTTCATTCATGCTGCTTAAACAGTGCAAGCACTCAGTGACCTTTCACTTGGACTCTTATCTTTTCCTCCCTTCTTCCAAGGACAGAGCTAAATTAATGTGTTTGAGAGCAGAAAGATAACGTTTTCTCACAGAAACATGGAGGATCAACCTGACCTGCCCGCACAGACGCACATCACACTTCAACACTCTACGGTTTTATTAGATATGCAAAAACATGAATAATATAAACAGTAAGGATCAGTTGGATCTGATGTGTGTGTGTGTGTGTGTGTGTGTGTGTTCACAGGTGCTACTCCGTGGTGGCTGATCTTTTTGTCCTTCCTGGGCTCCCTGCTCATCTGCTTCACCGTCGTGCTGCTCGCACTCTGTGGCTTCTTCAAAGTCTACAAGACCGTCAAGTCCACGTTTTTCCCCTCCATCCAGCTGCCTCCGCACTTCAAGGAGGTAGGAGGCCACAGCGCACCACAGTTTTACTCGTGACAGCAGGCAGATGTCATTGACATGTCTGAGATCTAGAGGTCAATTGTTCCTTTACTCACCTGGGTTGATTGTAATGAGTAAAGTGTGGCAGAGAAAAGCTCCATTGTTGTTGGTGAGAGAACATTTCATTGAGCTTCAGATGGAGCAGCTGACTGTCCACACTGCTGTGCACGAGTGACCAAATCATTTGTGTTTCAACGTCGGAATTTTTTGATCTCACTAAAGTTTATATATGAATTTCCACCCTGTCTCTCTCCTCCTCCTCCTCCTCACCCTCGTCCTCCCTCCAGTATCTGTGTGACTCTCCGGGCTCTGACGCTCCTCGCCTCCTCACCCCGGATTCAGAGTCCGAGCACCTGTGTGATAAGGTGAGCATCGTTGCAGAGCCGGTCCTGGAAATCCACAACCCTCCCCCCGAGGTTCTGCCGGTGCCCCCTTCAGGCCTGGAGCCAGACAGCAGGTGGATTTATTCTCTGATGCTCCTGTGTTCTTTTTAAATTTGATAACTTACTTATTACAAAATATAAAAAGAGGTTCCACCAGTGTTTCCCTCCACTTGTGTTAATGAGTAAGAGTTGTTGTTTTTTTCCCTTCCTCTCACTGTTTGCAGTGGCAGACACAGCCGTCAGGGCAGCAGCGGCAGCGGAGACTCAGGGGTTTACTCCACAGGGGGCAGCTCCGGCCTGCGGCAGGCGTCCGGCAGCAACACGTCCTCGGGGCCCGAAGGCTCCTGGCAGGGGCCCTTTGACTTGGAGCAGGTGAAGATGCAGGTCATGTGTCCAGGTCTCAAGAGTCAACCAGTGATCACAGATGAGGGCATTGTAGACGTGTGTGTCTGAAGGCTCGCACGCCAAAAGACATTTGCTGAGAATAGCATGAAGCGAGGATGAGGTCTATGGAAACTGTGCAGCGTGCCTTTTCTCCAGCTGCCACTGTGAAGCCCGGGGAGGAAAGTGTTGTCTGTTTCTGTGGGGGGGGCGGGGGGGGAACATACATAAGATGATGAGTGAGCTGATCTGCTGTGGTGTCACTCAGTGTTTCTGAGGGTGACAAACCACATCACTGTCTCTTTTTATGGATGCAGATCCTCATGTGACCTAGTTTTTGGTGTCGACCAGGAAGTGCTGTCAGTGCTGATTGAGTGATGTTGTACATTCCCTTCGCCTCGTGCTGTGAGTGTCTGACAGGCCGCTCTGATCTGGCTGGATGTGGCTCAGAGGATTACAGTGTGTCTGTGTAGCAGTCTTCATTAATCATGCTTTGAAATATCTGTCATATTGCTTTGATGAGTCGGCGTAAGTAGCTTACAGGTGCTAATTAGTTAACATTCAATCAGCATAAGCACGAGTCGTCTCAGAGCAGACAAGTGGGAAGCTATGAATGGAGTCTTGTCTGTTGTCACAAAAACCAGTAGGTCACCTGTCGATGAAAAGATACTAAGAAAAAAGGTTGAAGTGTTTTTTTGTGCAGACCAGTGAGGAAACAGAAAGCTAAAGAAAAAGAGACCAAAAATATCTACTCTAGACACAAAAGAGTTTTTCTGCTCCCCTGTCCAGTCCACAGCCACCCTCAGACTGAGTTGTACCTCGGTGGCTCCTCCTCCTGGACCCATCCACTGCCCATCAAATCCGTTCTCCTCCACTTCACAGTTTGGATGCGCCGACAGAAGACACGCAGTCATGGGAGGAGAAGCAGCTTTTACATGGTTTGACTGTTCTGAGCAAAACGACTCATTTCACAATCAGGACTTTTCCCCATTTGGTCCAACAACGTTTGGAAAATCTCGTGAAACCACTAGTTTTAATCATTGTATCCCACTGAGGTTAGCGGACCCTGAACCTTCCAGCTGACAGAGGCCTCTGATGTCACTCATCAGCTGGAGTCAGTGAGAAGAGTCGAACCCCCACCTCTGTCTCACGGACGAGCGCTTGTTATTTAGCCCGCCCTTGTTTGCGTAAACAGGGTGGACAAAATAATGAAAACAGCTGTGGGACACGCAGCAGCACCAGGGGCAGCGCTGGTCACTGCCAGTCAACAGACCTGCTGACACTGATGTTTAACATTAGGGCTGCACGATTATGGCCAAAATGATAATCACGATTATTTTTATCAATATTGTAATCACGATTATTAATCACGATTATTCATTATGTTAGTACACACATTTCTGTACCGAACACACAAAAATCTATCAGGAAGTAACTTGATTTCCCATTTCAAACACAACCAATCAAAATGCCACACTTATTCATCAGTGCCTCAGACTCTGTCCTCACACATGTAAACAATAATTACTTTACTGAACACCAACCAATCACTCCTTGACATCGGCCTGTAAGCTTCATTCATTCTTGTATCACAAAACTTCAGGTTCCTCAGTTCAAAATCCAGCTGCTGTTTTTTTTTTTTTGCTCTTCCTTCATGTCCTGCCACGACTCATTAACTGTCCAAAAAAGGTGAAAATAAGGTAGCAGTTCGAGGGGGAGATGTGGTTGTTTTGTTGAAATTTAATCTTAATTCCTTTATTAGTCCCACAATGGGGAAATGAGGTGAGGCGCCAACGCGCTTGCACAAGTGAAAATACCCTGGCCGGGAATCGAACCCGGGTCGCGGCTGCGAGAGCCAGCCACTGGACCATCCACCGGGGTGTTTTTTTTTTTTTTTTTTTTTTGTAATTTTTTATTTATTTATTTATTATTTTATTCATTTTTTTCCAATGCTTTTTTTCCATTGGTGGTGAACCGAAGCACTCGGAGGAAACCTCAACAACATGAGGTGGGACTTCAGAACTAGTAGGATTCAGAAGATTAAAATGGGCATGGGGCTGTATGCAGTCCCACTGTAACAACACATGTATGGCTGGGCCAAGAACCTTCCAGTCGCCCTGAAGAACCTTTTCATGATGCTCTTCTTCTTTTCTGGTGCCAACATGTGCATTGTAAGAGCTTCAATGATGTGTGCAAGAATCTCTGGGTGATGTAACAGGTGGCTGTTTAGCACCTTATTTCTCATGCCCAGATTCTTGCACAGGTCCTTGTGCACAGCCTTGGCTATGTCTTTAATGCGCTCAGCACTGAGCTTGACATCAATATCACAGTCTGTGACCTCTGACAAGAGCATCTCTGTCAGTGTGTCGATGGCAGACCAGGCATTGAAGGTCACGGTGACGGGATGGTCTTCGAGAAGACGATTCATCAGCTCCGTCACCAGAGTCGCACAGATTTCCCTCTCTTTGAATGGGTTTGCTGTGGTTTCATCAGCTCTGTCACTGACACTGACAGTGACTGGCTCGTCCAGTGCGTCCTCAGGAAGTGATGGCAGAACTGCTCGGTGAATCTTCCTCAAAGTCACACTCACGAGGTCCCTCTTCTCCTCATGCTCCCGTGCCTCTTCGTTGAGCCAGCCCCACAGCACTTTGTGAACGAAAGTTTCCACTTCGCTGTGAATGTCCACCAGAAAGTGGGGCCTGTCTAGCTTGCCAGGTTTCAGATGGTTGACGATGACATCAGTCAGCCCCTTAATGGTATTATTGTGGTGGCTACTTGAAATGTCCCTGGCGATTCTTCTGTAGAGGCACTCCTCACCTACACCCTTTCTCCTCTTCCGGTCTTCCTCAGGTGGGATCATGTCCTCCACAAAGCAATCCACTGCCTCAATGAACAGCCTCATGGACAGCTCTGTTTCAGTTTTTGGGAGGGAGTTGCTTTTACCAAGTTTGCTCCTCAGTTTGGCCACAAGGCTAAGGATTGATTCCTTGGCAAATCTGTGGACAAAGAAGGCCTTGGTATGGCGTCCCACCCTTTTCCAGCAGGATGTGCTGATGGCTCGGTCAGGATCCCTCTCAGGTGTGCCGTTTAAGTGAAGCTCTGTCATGATTGTTCCTACAATCAGAGACACCGCCTTGTCTGTATCACGGGAGGTGCTGGCCACAATCAGGTCGTATTCCTCTTTTGAAATGTCATCGCAGTCGTTGATGACACTTGCGTGATTCAGCTTTTCTTCCAGAATCGTTTTGACGGCTTCGGTGATTCTATACTTAAAGCTGTCGGTAGAGAGAACTTTTTCTGGTTTGTCCTCTAGCAGTGGAGTTACAGACGTCTTCGATGGCACGTCCACCGTTGTCATGTCTCGATCAGCGACCGTTGCTGAATCTGAAACTTTGTTCCTTTTGAGCCATTTGTGCTTCTTACAACATTTGCTTGGACGAGGCACTTTGTGTAGAAGTCTGGCCATATGTTTGACAATGGCCCTCAGTCTGGTCTTGGAAGACTTGGAGCGCAGGAGTTCAGCCTCGTCACTGCTGCTTTCGCTGCTTTCACTGCTTTCGCCGAGTGAGCCTTTGGAGAGCCGGGAGTTTACCCTCTCTGTCACTTCTCTCGCCATGAGCTCCACCATCTCCTCTGTGCTCAGGCAACAGATGTCCTCTGGAACACCTGTCACTTTGGCAAAAGTGTGTGAAATGGTGTTTCCCAGACACTCCCGGACTTCTTCTGGGGATACACTTATGTTGGTCCGTGAGCCATCACACCCAGAGGAGGGTGATGTGGAAGATGAACAGCACGGGACAGTCTCGTGTCGTTTGGCGTTTCTCACTGCCTCACAAATGAAAAAGCAGAGACTGTCAATTATACCCATGCACAAGTTCATTATGGCTTTCTTACTTGCGCTGCCTTTCAGGTTGGCCCACTCTCGTGCTGAGAGCTCGTCCAAGAAGGTTCGGATGAGCGTGCACAAGGTGTCTGTGGCGGTGTTTGGAAGGGAGAGATCCATCTTCTCTTTCCTTGGTGAATCCATCAAATCAGCTGCTGGTAGATGCCGTGTGTTTGTCCCTGCTCTGTGCTCTGTAAAAGCTGAATACAGGTTTGAACGTGTGCTGAAACTCTGAACAACAAAACTGCACTAAACCAAACTGAAATCTGGCTCCAATATATAACCTGTGGAACACTGTCTTTGATCTCAATAATGTCAGAACATCAAAGGACTTCAAAGCAGAATAAGAGGAAAAAAGAAAAAAGACTGGTAACTAAGCCCCACCCCTAAACGATTGTTGCTTAGCAACCGTGACCAGGCATGTCTGTTTTTTTTTATGTTCAGACTGAAGGGATTTAATAATATACACACACAGACACGCAAAAGGAGAATGGTCTTTCAGGTGATGACTTTGAAGCATTTAGTGTGAACAGTTCAAAAGTTATTCGCCATCAAACTATGGATGTTTGATTGTAACACTGATTTCTATGCTAATTATGAGGCCACGCCCCCTTTTTGAAGGCTTAATATCTCTGAAACTAGTGGAGGTATCGACCTCAAATTTGGCACAGCAGTTATTAGTAACAAGGACATTAAAATAAAAAAATATGACCAAAATCTGAGATGGTCAGCCTTCTCTAAAACCTAGTGATTTGGCACAGAATTTCCCATATTATACTGTGGAAATATGAACATTCAGAAGGGAATACTATTGGATGGGGAACAAAACTTCTCTACTGTGAACTTACTCAAAACTGCTTAGAAAAAGAGGTTAGTGTAGGGCTGCACGATTGTGGCCAAAATGATAATCACGATTATTTTTATCAATATTGTAATCACGATTATTCATTATGTTAGGTAAAACATACCTTTTTATTGCACTCTCTTTTTTAAACAAACAAGTTTTAAAATTGAAACTTAAAATAATCATAAATCATAATCAATAAACTAAAATTTACCCAAAGACAAAGGGAAAAAATAAATATGCTTTTGCAAAATGCAATTATAAAATGAAAAGAAAATGTATCTTTATAGAGGGTCTTCAGGCTGACTGCGAGGCGGAGGTCGCCTGTTGCCTGGACACATCCACGATCTCGCACTCACGATAACCCCGCCCCCAGCCCCTGACGTAGTCTGTGCTTAGCTCTGGACCAGCAAAGACATGGTGCCTGCTAAGCACCAGTTTTTAGCACCTGGAGCCGGTGCTTACGCGGTGGAAACACGAAGAACTGATGCTAAGTCAGGCACTGGCTCCGAGCTAGCACTAGCACCAGCGCAGTGGAAAAGGGGCAACAGTAGATGTTGCTCCTTTACGAGGCACTAGCGGCTCCTCACTGTCTCTGCCTGCTGCTCCCGACATTGCACTCTCTCACAGTTTAATCATTTGTAGCTGCCGCTGCTGCAGGGTTCGCTCGCTTGCTGTTTAGGCAGCGTAATGATGAGGCCCTAACCTATGGGTCGCCCCCTGGTGGTTGGCTGACTATTGGGTTGGGAAAGTGCTTGATTTGACACGCAACAGAGCTCGCTTTGTAAATGTTAAAATCGCCGACGATCATCTTAATTTAATCGTGACAGCCAAAATCGTGATCGTGATTAAAATTCGATTAATTGTGCAGCCCTATTTAACATTTGAGCTGAAAAGTCTGTGTTGATGAGAAGAACAGGGTAGTTTGACCTAAATGCCTCCATCAAACTTTTTCCATCCAGCTTCATAGTGAAATGTGATTCTGTGTCTGAGGTTGTTTTAATTTCTCATCTAATCAGCAAAGAGGTCCAGTGGGTTTTAGGAATCACCATCATGGTTATGAAGTCGAGTTTTGTTTTTTTGTGTCCTGTAGAGAAGCTTGCATTAATTTTAACACAAGCATTTGAATACATTATTCTTCCATTTATGATTCTCATAGAATCTTGTTGCCATATTATTTTTTTTGTTCTTAAGACACATTTTGTTTGTATTGAAATATGCTGTATAGATGTGTATGGAAGATATTTTCCTCATGTTTTTATTGGAGCTGTGTTATTGCTGCCTCTGTTGATGCTTGTTTTTAAAGGACAAACATGGTTGTAACAGAACTTGCATTGACACACTTGAGTTCTACACAGAGCCTCAGTTAACTTGTTTATTCACATGAAGTTTTACCTCACACATTTATGACTCACTTATTCTGTGACTGCTCAGCCAACAAAGCCAGAAAGAAGCTCAGCAGACTCCTGTTTCTGCTCTGTGGACTTGTACAGTTTATTCACGTTTATCACGTCCCTCTGATTTTGAAAAACAAAGTCTAACAGCCGTTTCCTGGATGGAGGACGTGTGGGGGACATTTTGAGGCAGCAACTGTTGAAGCCAGTTACACAAAATAGGATTAAATAATAAAGTGACCTGTATGTTAAAGTGATGGGAGAAATGTCAACTAAACAAATCTGAATTCATGGCAGGATGAAAATCTTAAAAAGTGCACTGACAATTATACTTTTGGAAAATTCATTTATTTAACATAACAACCTTCCAGGTCTTTGAGAGCTTGTAGAAAACATAGTTTTCTGGAGCTTGCTCCAGTCTGACTTCATCCTTGTTGCAGAATTTGCCGTCTGCATCGCCTCGACATCTCGCCCATCACCGTCTCTTTTAATGTCTCTTCAAACTGTATATAAATGTATTGTGAAGCAATGTACTCGTGAAGTGAGTGTGGACAACGCAGTGGTGATGTCGATGTACGTCTCTGCTCTCACAGCCATCAAATATTGCATCTACTGTGCCCATGTTAATGGACAATCAAAAAAATGGAATAAATCACGTCTTCTATCAAAGCTTGGTGTCAAAGTGAGTGACTCTGTGTAACAGTCCAGTTCCACTTGTTCTGGCCTCAGTTGTCAGTCTTTGAGGTCTGAAACAGATGCAAAGCTCAGACTATCTCCTCCACTGCTCTGCACAAGCAATGCACATGTTTTTTCTCGGTGTTAAAAACCAAACGTCCTAATTTTAGACTGTTTGAGAACTATATTGCATCGTTACTTTGTAATAGCTTGTGCAAAGAAATCATATTTTTATTTCTCAGTTTCTTAAATTATTTTGTCAAATAACGCAACATTAACACACATTTATATGGTTTCCTGTTTCTTATTTTACCACAAAGGGAAAATATGAAATGGTTTTAGTGATGTGGTGAACTGAGCCTTTAACCCATCAGGTTTAAATGAGGTGGTTTGATTTGACTGAAAGTTGCTCTGATCCGTTCTGTCAGTTTTAACCTGTATTGATTCTCAGTCCAGAGGCTGTTTTGAGCTCAGTTTCACCAGCTACTGCTTCATTTTCAATGAGTCCTGGTGACTCTGCAAAAGAAAAAATACAACACACACATACCTGACACTGATAAGAGATTTTGAGAGGCTGATACCTGAAAGTAGGAAAAATACACTGAATGGTTTTTCACCCAGGACTGACAGTGTTTTAATTTGAGCTTTTTACCATTGTCCCTCTGTTCTTATGCACTTTGCAAGCAGCAGACGACAAACTGCACTCACTTCCTGTGATTCTCAAGAAGAAGAAGAAGCAGGCATGAAGACTGGCTGTACTGGTCTGTACTGGTCTGTACTCGTGGGCATTTCCCACCAGTTCCTGTGAGTCATGGTGAAAGTGAAATGGAAAGCCTGGCAGACGCACTGAGGGGCATTATTCTCATCACTGAGCTGTAAAGTGTCAGAACAGGCCCTGTCTGATTCCTGCTGGAGGTGAGGTGATGACTGAAATGCATTATGGGACAGTGAAGCATCAGACAGGTGAATGTTGATGGTCTTCTTGGATGAATGTCGCCATGACGACCATCAAGTAACGATACCTGTTTGATTCTGTGATTAAACTTGTTGATGAGGATCATTTCAAGACTTCGGTTGGAGAAACAAGAAACATTAAACTCCCAGTATTAAATTAAATATTTGTACTTGTAAATTCATTTTTGGTGAAGACTAAAACTTAGCCAAGAAACAGATGGAAGAAGAGCTAGGATTACAGTCAAAGTAGAAACACTGCAGGAAGAGTCCTGCACTCAAAATGCCTGAAGTATCAAATCTACAAATGTATTATAATACTGGATTCATTCATGTGTTCATCCCTTTGATGTTGCAGCTGGTAAACGTTTGCACGTTTTTAATAAAGTTTTATCTTAATCAACAATACCTCATCAGTTATTTTGGTTGTATTTCGTTTCATTCATCTGAATCTTCAAATTAACCAAAGCTGTCAGATAAAACAGACTCATATTAAAGTACAAGGATCTCAAAACTGTACTTAAGTACTAAACTTGAGTAAGTGTACTTAGTTACTTTACAACACTGCCAAGATGTTTAGTAGAACACTTTGGTAAAACAGTGATGTTCTTGAAATGTTTCTTTTGGTCTTAACTGTGAACTCACTTCTCCAGTTCAGCCTCACAGGATTTATTCATCTACCTGTTCACTGTAATTTATCAATACCTCCCTTCGTCTGAATTCATTTAAGCCTTCTGTTGATTTGATGCATCATAAGTAAATGATCATCGTTTCATTCTTATTCTCATGTAAATGTGTAAAAACTGTTGAGCAGCCTCTGTGTGTGTCTTATCTTTATCGTTCCATTGTTCTGAGCCTCAGAGAAGAGGAAGCAGAGAGCGCAGAGCTCAGGTTGCTTCAGTTTGCATGTGAGCCAATAAAACACAGGACTGTTACAGTTTATGGATGTGAGCAGCTCCGAAGATCAAAGTTCATATTGGCTCGAACAAATCTGCACAGAGGACATCGGCCCCGATGCAACATGTCTGCCAGTGTAAATCCTGTGCTCTGCATGTTGGCACGGCGACTGTGGGAGTGAGAGCAGCTCGCCCTCTGCTGTCAGACCAGACGCTCTGTCGGCTTGTTTTCTTTCTCCTGAGTGGATTTGTTCGAAGCCACAGGTCAAACAGTTGAAGAAAAGACACCGAGGCAACAGTCTCTCATATGTCTGAAGTTCTCTGAGCTTCCTGGGAGAAACAGACGTGTGAGCGGCTGCAGCAGGAAACACTGATGAACTCCAGAGTACACGTCAGTGCTCCTGAAATAAGTGTTAAATAAGTGAAATAAGTTTTTCATGTTTTCAGTATTTTAAAGAGGCTGAACAGTTTAAACAGGGTAAAAACAAACACAGTTAAAGCTTATCAGAAAAGTTTTGTAGCCACAGTCAGAACAATCAACAGGATTTGAAGTCCTGGTGATGGAGCAGCTTCATCCGAGCGTTTCCCTTGAACGAGGTCAATGCGAGCACAGTTAATGACCAAAACAGGAAGCTGAAAGATACTAAAATGCTCCATAGAGCGACTCCTTTCACATTACAGGTATTTACAGAAATATCAACGTGTTGATTCAAGCGGCTTTAAGAGAATCTGCTCCTCTCATCGACATAAAGCTGCAGGAAGTGAACAGTCATCAATCTGCCTCCTCACCACAGTTTGGATCTTCTCTGTCTTTATACAAATCTGTGATTGCAGATGGAAGATATTTCCAGATGTACCAGGTTTAGAATGTAGCTAAAGAACAGAAATGAGGTCTGAAAACTGGCGGCTGAAAGACGATCAATGTGTTTAAAGAGAGTGTTTTTCATGTGCTGTCGATGTCCAGTCAGCAGGTTATTACACTAATTATTGCATTATATAACTTGACATAACATGGTGACAGTTAGTTAGATATGTCTGTGATCTGTGCAGTAATCACTCATGAAGGACTTTTCAGTCTGCTGACCTTGAATGCATCAAAAATTGATCAATGATCAAAAACAAATAACATAGTTCTGCTGATGTCAAAACATAACCAGCTTCCATTCTTTCAAATTAAAGGCATCAATGAAAATAAACAGATGTGTGTTAAATCGCAGGATGATTAAATGTTTCATTAACTTTTTTTTTGTTTTTTGCTACATGAAGTTTTTCCTTACAAATTAAAAACACATTTGCACCACTGATGCAGTAATGGGACAGTTTTTCCAGAACAACTTGGATTTTATGCTCTCATAAAAGTTTCAGCTTCTTCTTTCTTTTTCTTCTTTCTTTTAATGTTATTTTGTTTTTTTCAACAAAAATGTTTCTGTGCCTATAAATAAAGAATTAATTGAGTCTGTGGTTAAACAGTGTGCTTGTCTCTGTTCGTCTTCGTGTTATAAATAAAGTTTCTTAAATGTTTTTTTTTTTAAAGGAGAAGTCCGGCACTTCCCAGTTTTGTTTTCTTTTCCCAGATTGCTCGAAGTGTTTTTCAACTCTGAGCTTCGTGTTTTTATTTGAACATTTAACCGATTAAAGCTGCAATGGAGACAAATCTGTTCGGGGACTCGTGGCACAAAGTGAAATGACGCTGTCGCCATGTTTTTCGCCGTGTTGTGTTTTCAACTCTTCGTCCGAGGTAAAATTATTAAGCGTTAACAGGCTAACGGTGCTAACGATGCTAACTTCATATGAGGCAACATCCTTTGAGTAATCAAAATGCTAACTAGCTAAGCTAATATGTTAGCCGCCAACTAGCATCAACCTCGGTGCTAAACAGAAAATGGTCCCTCATTATGGAAAGCGCTGTTGAGCTAGCACCAGATTCTGTTAAAAAAAACTGGCATTTTTAGTTTTCTTTCATGTCTTGTTGAGCTGAAAATCACTTAAACTTGATCTAATCTTATAATTTACTTATTTAACGTCTTGTGCTAAAGTCGGCATAAACTGAATCCCATCAAACCCATGAACCAGACTCCATTTAAAAACTTGCTCCTGAAACTTTACTTCCGTTTCTCGTTGAGTTGAACATTAGCTAAAACAAGATCAAATGTTATAATTGATTTATTAAGGGTCTTGTGGTGAATTCGGCCTAAAGCGAATCCGTCAATCAAACTTTCATTTTGGTAAAAATGTGAAGACTCTGAGTTCAACTTTACACTTTATTAACAGTTTGCTCCCAAAATTGCCTTTTTTTCTTTTATTACCAACGTTAGTGTGTCACTCTTTAAATGTCAGTTAATGTTAGTTTATAATCTGTGTTTCAGTCCAGGAAAGAAGAGAAATCACCAACATGTCAACACAAATGAATGACATCTTTTGTTGTGAAATATTCAAGTTTTTCCTGTTACAGTGTAAATGTGAAGTCAACACTTTAAACTGACGAAACAATTAGTGACACCAAGTTAATGATGTGTTATCAGAAATATCAGCTTCTAACTGACAGCTCACAGGAGACAGACGATTGATCCGCTCATTCATAGTTTGACAAAATCACAAACTCCAGTTTTTATGTCTGATTTTCATAAAACAAAAAATATTGATATATATATTATAAAAAAAATACATATCTACATATTTTTTGTATAGTTTTTATTTTTTTTTTATTTGAAAGTGGATTGGAAAAGATTCAAACCTAAAAACAACCTGGTGATGTCATGAACTGTGACATGTCTCATCCGCTGCTCTGTCCATGTCCATGTGTCCCAGTGTTGTGTGGAGCGCCGCCAGCACCGCCACAGAACATCCAGGTTTCCAAGTGGCTGCTGACCTGGACTCCTGAGAGAAACGTCACCTACAGCGTCCAGTACAGCAGGTGAGGCTGAGTCTACACTCTGGAGATTCATGTCTTGTTTGGATGGATTCAGGCTGTTACTGCATCATTCGTTTCTTCTGTAGCTTTTTCTTTGCTGCTGAGAAAATATTCATGTATGTGTGCTGTAATTCCATTTAATGTATGAAATGTGTTGCAAGGTGTAAATCTCCTGTTGTTTCCTCCCCAGCTTTGACAGCGGTGTGTGGGCGTATGTCCCAGCCTGCGTCCACATATCTTCCAATTCCTGTGACGTGACCTTCACCAAAGCTAAGGACGAGCACGACTGCATTAAGCTGCGTGTGAGAGCAGAGAGACGGGGGCTGAACTCCGTCCCAGTTGAAGCCTGTAGCACACATGGTGAGAACCTGCTATGAGAAGCTCTGAATTCATGCAGTTTTTATTTGTGTGATATTGTCTTTCATGCTACATTAAATATAGCACTAAGCAGAAACACGTGTATTCTCTCACATTTCTACAGTTGTGAGAATCAAAGTGTTACATGATTGCGAGGCTCCTGACTGCTTTAACCGTCAGTCAGGAAATGATCATTTTACACTCATAACCATTTGGTTTGGGTTTACAGTGACTTTCCATAGTTTCAGATTTAGTATTTACATTATTGACTTATAGTTTCAGTTTAGTTATAGTATAGTTTTAGCAAACTAGAGCAGAAAACAATGAAACAAAAATCAGTCATCAAAGTCAAGTCAGTGTTGTGGTGTGTGTGTGTAGTGTGATTCTAGGTGTTAATCAGCCTAGCCACAGTGTGAACCACAGTGTGAACCACAGTGTGAAGTGAGAAAGGCTCAGCACACCCATAGGGAGCGTTTTGTTTAGAATCATCGTTGGTGACGGTTCATGTATTTGAGGTTAATATTCAGGTCTGAAAGCTTGTTTGTGGTCATGTGAGATCTCACACCTGCAGCAGGTGACGACGGGCAGTGTGTATTTGTTGTACTCCTGCAGGCGACACCTGTACTCCTAACGTCACTCTGAGCGCCCGGCCCGGCTCTCTGATTGTATCCCTGAGTGGGGACCACTGTCTGGCTGACTATTATGGGGACCACGCAAAACACAGGGTTTACTACGGCAAGGAAGGCGAGCCGCTGAAGGTGAGAGGCTGTCAACAACACAGAGTGCTTCCTGCTTCATGAGTTCTCACAGCAGCATCAAGATTTCTGAAAACAGCCAAACTGTGGGAAACACTGTGTGGTTCATTTAATACGACCAAATTCCTAATAAATAAGACATTTTATGCCTTTTAATACACTGTTGACAACAGAGACATGATGGCAAACGAGGGAAGAGAATCCAGACTTGAACAGGGATGTTGCTGTACTGTGGGATGAACAAAGCTGGATCTTATCCCATTGATTCGTGGTCGGGGCTTTAAAGCCACCATCATAATTCTGTGAAGTTGAAAGTTTTACTTCATCTTATCCCAACTTGACCTTAAAGTTCACACTGTGTGATTGTATGTAGCTAACTTTGTTTTAACCTGCTAATGGTCGATATTACAGAGTTGGAAACATTGACCCTCTGTCTGTAGTAAGTGTTCATCCAAACACCTTCCGCTCTTCCACAGAACTATAAAGACGATGTGTCGTCCACGTCCATCTCTGGGCTGCAGGAGGGGCAGCGGTACTGCATACAGGTGCAGTATATTTACTTCGATATACGCGTCGGGCTGCCCAGCTGTACCCAGTGTGCGCTCATCCCAGAGTCAAGTAAGAGCACTCACTTGTTCTTCATCCAGTCAAAGAAAATGTTTGGGGTTTTTTGATATGACGACTGCAGTGAAGTACTGACAAGCAGACTTTGAGAGTCAGCTGCTAAAAAATGCATTAAATGAAATGTTTTGTGTATGTGAACATAATGATTAGGAGGTGTAATGATTTCTTGCAATTTAATCTCTTAAATCTTGAAAACAAGAGCGTCCTTGAACACATCACGAAAAAAGTGCTTTAAACAATCCCTTCAGATGTTTTTTTTTTTTTCATGCAGCCTTTAAATAAAAAAGAAGCTGGTTAAAGCTTAGTGATTGAAAACTGATTAATATGAGTTTGATTCTTATAACGTAGTCAGAAGCTAATGGCTGCCTGGATCACAGCTAATTGTAATTGTAAAAATGATTGACACCACTCAGCATTCGTGATTTATGATTAAAGGAGTATTCCACTAAAATTCTCTTTTGAATGTCTTAGTCAGGCTGTAGACTTGAGAGAATGGGACGTTGAAAAGTTACAAGAAACCAACAGAACAGAAACCAGCCCTCCGCTGTCAAACACTGTTTCTTCTTAGTACTTTATCTACCTCGTGAATCAGTTGTTAAGCCTCGAAGATTTAAAGCTCATAAATCTTCTGCAGTCAGAACATGAGGTTGTAACCGGCTGCTTCTGTCTCTCCCTGGTGTTTGTGTTTCCCAGAAAAGGATCCAGACAATGCAGAGATCATAGCAGGTGTGGTTGCCGCCTTGCTCCTGATCGTCCTGATAACTGTGCTGGCGTACGTCCTCCTCTTCCATCGCGGGACAATCAAACAGTGGCTGCGGCCCCCATACAACATCCCACAAGATGTGAGCCCCGGCACAGTCAGCACACTGTGAACACACACCGTGTCAGGCTGCGCAGCTCTCCGGAGCACAGTGTTGTGAATGTTAATGAAGCTGAAGTCTGTGATTTACTGGAGTCCTGCAGAATGAAGCTGCTGACCTCAAACCCATTTACAGCCCTGATTCCAGAAAAGTTGGGACACTGTAAAATGTAAAGAACAGCATATAGTCATCCACCTGTTGTTTACCTCCTTCTACAGGTAAACAGGTTCACTGGTAACAGGTGTCAACACTTTGTGAACACATGATTGGATAAAGGAGATTAGTACATGGACTCGAGAACAACTTCAGGAAACTGATGTCAGGAAACAGTTTGATTGTAAACGGTTATATTCTGTTATTATTCATGTTTTACTCAACTTTTCTGGAATTGATTGGTTGCATCATTTCAGGTTTGGCCTCTTTAGCTTCCAGTGGCTGTTGTTGGCTAAACGTGTTTTTTTCACACAGCTTCCTGCACATTTCGAGTTAGGAACAGACATTTATGAGGAGGTCATGTGACCTGACATCACCGTAGAGATCAGAATGGAAAAGAGGGATCTGCAGTTCTCTGCAGTGGTTGACTGTTGTTCTGATCTCTTCCAGTTCCTCCTCGAGCCATTTCCTGAGCACCGCCGTCCCGTCTGCACCAGCAGCCCCAGTGAGGAGCACTACAGCGTCCTGTCCTCCGTCACCCCAGAGTAGCTGCCCTCCACCTGCTCTTCGTGGACCCGACCTGTGGGATAAACTCTGCAACCTGCTGCTGTGAATCCCCACCTTTCTATCTGCTCTGCTTCTCCCTGAACTCAGACTGTGCTGCGATGGATTCAGACTCAGGATGAGAGCCTTCGAGTGAGAACTGGCAAGAGGAAGTGTAATGTGGTCTACGTTTATCTCTCACTCCAGGAGAGGAAAGGGAGCAACGAAAAGACCGACAACTTCGGAAGCTCCACACTGTGTCACCTCCCTTATCGTCTGGTTTAATATGGCTGCAAATAACAACTATAGCACATGTTAAATAGAAAGACTGACGTCCAAAGTTAGAGAGGTTTTCACAAACGTTTGTTGAGCAAACTGAGCATGCTCTGACCTCTGGTCCACCGCCTCTGAATACAGGAGCATCTGTACCATACTTCCCATTTCCAGGAAGAATTTGCTGTGAAGTGCACTTTGCCCGGTGGCCTGATAGAGTCTACGTTAGAAACAGTTCAACCCACATGCAGACAGCAGACGCACACACACACACACAACTACTTGACACTAGTTTTAGGGAAGAGCGCCACAGGTTCTTCCTTTGAGCCGAGACTACTGCTGATTTCTTACAGTCATTATGACGGCACACTATCTCATCTTTACCTCTAGCTGAGCTTATTATAGAACTTCACTTTCATTTCTTTGCACTTTCTAATAACAATCTATGTTTGTGTTTGTCTCTGCATTAATGAACCAGATCAGCAGCAGCTTTTAACTGTCGTAGCATTAACCAGGCTATAAAGCAAACTACAGACACAGTCCAACAGAAGACTGCAGCCTTTTTTACATCACGATTCAAAAGCCTAAATGTACCTTTTGAATTTAGCCAAATTCAGAACTTCACACCTGTTGAACTGTTTTTCATGTGAACTATCAACTTGTACAGCGGCTGTATTTTCTGCTAAATGCCAAACAGCTCTGCACTTTCTGTTCTTCTTTTGTCTGGCTCTGCTCAGCTTGACTTTTGTCTACCCATCTAGAAAGTAAGCGTTGGGGTTGTTTAAGATTTCTGTTTTTTTCTATTTGTCTGCTCTGGATAATTCACACAACAAACTGTCGACCATTTCCATCAGGTTCTTTCACAGTTATTAGCCATCAAGCTATGGATGTTTGATTGTAACACTGGTTTCTATGCTAAATATGAGGCCACGCCCCCTTTTTGAAGGCTTCATATCTCTGAAACTAGTGGAGATATTGGCCTCAAATTCTGCACAACATTTCCTGCTGCGACTCAACTGTCCAAAAAAGGTGAAAATAGCCCAAAAAACAACAATTTCATGCTGAGAATTAAACCTTCACTGGTTCTGAATAGTTTTAAAGTCAATTCCTAACATGCAAAAAATTCACCTAAAAAAATCACATACTATACATCAGCGTTTTTTAGTGGTCCACATGGGGCCACGTCCCATTTTTGAAGGCTTAATATCTCTGAAACTAGTGGAGATATTGGCCTGGAATTCTGCACAGCAGTTATTAGAAACAAGGGTGTTAAAATAAAAAAATATGAAGCAAATCTGAGCTGGTGCAAAATTCACCTGAAAAGATCACATAGTATACATCAGCTTTTTTACTGGTCCACATGCATGTCGCTAACATCATGCTAATGTTTGAGTCTGAAAGTTTGCTCTCCAAAGTTGACTAAATCTTCTCACAGCGACGTCCATTTAGTGGCTGTTGTGGTGCTTTCCAGTGTTGGCCCTGTTGTCACAAGCTCCACCTGCTGAGTGTGGTCTGACCCCACACCTGCACTGAGCCCTGCAGCCTCCGGGGGGCCACAGTGGGCCTGTGCTGTGGATCCTGGCTGAGCCTGTATCCAGGTGGTCTAACAGTCTTCCTCATGGTTCTCTCCCTCCACTCAGAGGTTCAACCCTTCATGTGTCACCTCCTCCGTGACTCCTGACCCTCTGATTGGTTGACAGGAGGCTGAGAGTCCAGTGTGTGATTGTTTACAGTTTTTTTTCCCTTTATATAACCTTTATATACCACTCTATTTCTAAACTCTTTCACTCAAACCTCACAACTTCAACTCAAATCAGCAAAACCATAAACTAATTCTTAGCCTTGACACAGTTTTCAGTTCAGCTATTCACTTTTTGCAAATCAATACACACATTTCTGTACCGAACACACAAAAATCTATCAGGAAGTAACTTGATTTCCCATTTCAAACACAACCAATCAAAATGCCACACTTATTCATCAGTGCCTCAGACTCTGTCCTCACACATGTAAACAATAAGTACTTTACTGAACACCAACCAATCACTTCTTGACATCGGCCTGTAAGCTTCATTCATTCTTGTATCACAAAACTTCAGGTTCCTCAGTTCAAAATCCAGCTGCTGTTTTTTTTTTGCTCTTCCTTCATGTCCTTCCACGACTCATTAACTGCCCAAAAAAGGTAAAAATAAGGTAGCAGTTCGAGGGGGAGATGTAATTGTTTTGTTGAAATTTAATCTTAATTCCTTTATTAGTCCCACAATGAGGTGAGGCGCCAACGCGCTTGCACAAGTGAAAATACCCTGGCCGGGAATCGAACCCGGGTCGCGCCTGTGAGAGCCAGCCACTGGACCATCCACCGGGGTTTTTTTTTTTTTTTTTGTAATTTTTATTTATTTATTTATTATTTTATTCATTTTTTCCAATGCTTTTTTTCCATTGGTGGTGAACCGAAGCACTCGGAGGAAACCTCAACAACACACAGGACAAAGGGCAAGCTAGACATGAGGTGGGACTTCAGAACTAGTAGGTTTAGAAGATTAAAATGGGCATGGGGCTGTATGCAGTCCCACTGTAACAACACATGTATGGCTGGGCCAAGAACCTTCCAGTCGCCCTGAAGAACCTTTTCATGATGCTCTTCTTCTTTTCTGGTGCCAACATGTGCATTGTAAGAGCTTCAATGATGTATGCAAGAATCTCTGGGTGATGTAACAGGTGGCTGTTTAGCACCTTATTTCCCATGCCCAGATTCTTGCACAGGTCCTTGTGCACAGCCTTGGCTATGTCTTTAATGCGCTCAGCACTGAGCTTGACATCAATATCACAGTCTGTGACCTCTGACAAGAGCATCTCTGTCAGTGTGTCGATGGCAGACCAGGCATTGAAGGTCACGGTGACGGGATGGTCTTCGAGAAGACGATTCATCAGCTCCGTCACCAGAGTCGCACAGATTTCCCTCTCATTGAATGGGTTTGCTGTGGTTTCATCAGCTCTGTCACTGACACTGACAGTGACTGGCTCGTCCAGTGCGTCCTCAGGAAGTGATGGCAGAACTGCTCGGTGAATCTTCCTCAGAGTCACACTCACGAGGTCCCTCTTCTCCTCATGCTCCCGTGCCTCTTCGTTGAGCCAGCCCCACAGCACTTTGTGAACGAAAGTTTCCACTTCGTTGTGAATGTCGACCAGAAAGTGGGGCCTGTCTAGCTTGCCAGGTTTCAGATGGTTGACGATGACATCAGTCAGCCCCTTAATGGTATCATTGTGGTGGCTACTTGAAATGTCCCTGGCGATTCTTCTGTAGAGGCACTCCTCACCTACACCCTTTCTCCTCTTCCGGTCTTCCTCAGGTGGGATCATGTCCTCCACAAAGCAATCCACTGCCTCAATGAACAGCCTCATGGACAGCTCTGTTTCAGTTTTTGGGAGGGAGTTGCTTTTACCAAGTTTGCTCCTCAGTTTGGCCACAAGGCTAAGGATTGATTCCTTGGCAAATCTGTGGACAAAGAAGGCCTTGGTATGGCGTCCCACCCTTTTCCAGCAGGATGTGCTGATGGCTCGGTCAGGATCCCTCTCAGGTGTGCCGTTTAAGTGAAGCTCTGTCATGATTGTTCCTACAATCAGAGACACCGCCTTGTCTGTATCACGGGAGGTGCTGGCCACAATCAGGTTGTATTCCTCTTTTGAAATGTCATCGCAGTCGTTGATGACACTTGCGTGATTCAGCAGTTCTTCCAGAATCGTTTTGACGGCTTCGGTGATTCTATACTTAAAGCTGTCGGTAGAGAGAACTTTTTCTGGTTTGTCCTCTAGCAGTGGAGTTACAGGCGTCTTCGATGGCACGTCCACCGTTGTCATGTCTCGATCAGCGACCGTTGAATCTGAAACTTTGTTCCTTTTGAGCCATTTGCGCTTCTTACAACATTTACTTGGACGAGGCACTTTGTGTAGAAGTCTGGCCATATGTTTGGCAATGGCCCTCAGTCTGGTCTTGGAAGACTTGGAGCGCAGGAGTTCAGCCTCGTCACTGCTGCTTTCGCTGCTTTCACTGCTTTCGCCGAGTGAGCCTTTGGAGAGCCGGGAGTTTACCCTCTCTGTCACTTCTCTCGCCATGAGCTCCACCATCTCCTCTGTGCTCAGGCAACAGATGTCCTCTGGAACACCTGTCACTTTGGCAAAAGTGTGTGAAATGGTGTTTCCCAGACACTCCCGGACTTCTTCTGGGGATACACTTATGTTGGTCCGTGAGCCATCACACCCAGAGGAGGGTGATGTGGAAGATGAACAGCACGGGACAGTCTCGTGTCGTTTGGCGTTTCTCACTGCCTCACAAATGAAAAAGCAGAGACTGTCAATTATACCCACGCACAAGTTCATTATGGCTTTCTTACTTGCGCTGCCTTTCAGGTTGGCCCACTCTCGTGCTGAGAGCTCATCCAAGAAGGTTCGGATGAGCGTGCACAAAGTGTCTGTGGCGGTGTTTGGAAGGGAGAGATCCATCTTCTCTTTCCTTGGTGAATCCATCAAATCAGCTGCTGGTAGATGCCGTGTGTTTGTCCCTGCTCTGTTTGAACGTGTGCTGAAACTCTGAACAACAAAACTGCACTAAACCAAACTGAAATCTGGATCCAATATATAACCTGTGGAACACTGTCTTTGATCTCAATAATGTCAGAACATCAAAGGACTTCAAAGCAGAATAAGAGGAAAAAAGAAAAAAGACTGGTAACTAAGCCCCACCCCTAAACAACGATTGTTGCTTAGCAACCGTGACCAGGCATGTCTGTTTTTTTTATGTTCAGACTGAAGGGATTTAATAATATACACACACAGACACGCAAAAGGAGAATGGTCTTTCAGGTGATGACTTTGAAGCATTTAGTGTGAACAGTTCAAAAGTTATTAGCCATCAAACTATGGATGTTTGATTGTAACACTGGTTTCTATGCTAATTATGAGGCCACGCCCCCTTTTTGAAGGCTTAATATCTCTGAAACTAGTGGAGGTATCGACCTCAAATTTGGCACAGCAGTTATTAGTAACAAGGACATTAAAATGAAAAAATATGACCAAAATCTGAGATGGTCAGCCTTCTCTAAAACCTGGTGATTTGGCACAGAATTTCCCATATTATACTGTGGAAATATGAACATTCAGAAGGGAATACTATTGGATGGTAGGGCTGCATGATTATGGCCAAAATGATAATCACGATTATTTTTATCAATATTGTAATCACGATTATTCATTATGTTAGGTAAAACATACCTTTTTATTGCACTCTCTTTTTTAAACAAACAAGTTTTCAAATTGAAACTTAAAATAATCATAAACAATAAACTAAAATTTACCCAAAGACAAAGGGAAAAAATAAACATGCTTTTGCAAAATGCAATTATAAAATGAAATGAAAATGTATCTTTATAGAGGGTCTTCAGGCTGACTGCGAGGCGGAGGTCGCCTGTTGCCTGGACACAGACACCGGATTTCAGCGCACAAAAGTTTGTGCAGAACTTCCTTGTGTCCTGGGAGTCAGTTCAATATATCTGCGATCAGACCAGGGACGTCCTGGCGAAAACAAACACAAATTACCGCTTGTGTGTCCCAGCCCAAAAGCCGGTCGCAATTGCGATTTGGAAACTGGCTACCGGCACTAACGATAACCCCACCCCCAGCCCTTGACGTAGTCTGTGCTTGGCTCTGGACCAGCGAAGAGTTGGTGCCTGCTAAGCACAGGTTTTTAGCACCTGGAGCCGGTGCTTACATGGTGGAAACACGAAGAACTGGTGCTAAGTCAGACACTGGCTCCGAACTAGCACTAGCACCAGCGCAGTGGAAAAGGGTCAACAGTAGATGTTGCTCCTTTACGAGGCACTAGCGGCTCCTCACTGTCACTGCCTGCTGCTCCCGACATTGCACTCTCTCACAGTTTAATCATTTGAAGCTGCCGCTGCTGCAGGGTTCGCTCGCTTGCTGTTTAGGCAGCGTAATGATGAGGCCCTAACCTATGGGTCGCCCCCTGGTGGTTGGTGACTATTAGGTTGGGAAAGTGCTTGATTTGACACGCAACAGAGCTCGCTTTTTAAATGTTAAAATCGCAGACGATCATCTTAATTTAATCGTGGCAGCCAAAATCGTGATTGTGATTAAAATTCGTTTAATTGTGCAGCCCTATTGGATGGGGAACAAAACTTCTCTACTGCGAACTTACTCAAAACTGCTTAGAAAAAGAAGTTAGTGACAGCTGGAGTTCTGACATATGTGATGAGTAAATGTTGCTCTGGCCTTCAGTAACATACTGTTCTTAGAGAGAACCAAAAGATTCAGGTACAACAGAGGCTCAGCCACCTTCTCCCTCTCACAGACAGTCGTGAAACGTAACTAGTAAGTACTAATAGAAAAAGGGTTCTTTCTGCACGAGTACTTTCACTTTTTGTACTTGAGATGCTGATAATCTGGTAAAAGCTCTGAGTTCTTCCTGACAAACAGCAGGTCAGTTCAATTAAAACCGCTCCAACGACACTACAACAGCAGCTGAATGGATGCAGATTGTCCAGCAGTCTCCAATAAAACATTTTCTTTATTTTTCACGTTTGAAGCTCTTGACAAGTCAGACAAATGTTTAAAAATGTGTAGGGAAGATGGGAAGTCACCCTGAATCCCACCTCCTCAGGCTCTTTCATCCGATTTTAACTCCATGCGCGTCAAAGCTTGAGGGAACAAGTGCATCTTGACAAATTAGAAAATGGTCTGTTGCACGTCTATATGTGAATTAAGGAGTGTCGTTACAAGTCATATAATACTACAGCAGTCTGACTGACAGCTTCACAAGATTTGTTCTATACTTAAATACTTAAAATGGCTACCGAAAAATCCAACGTATACTGAATACTTACATCTCACTGTACAGGACATTTTCTGGTAGAAACAAAAACTAAACAAGGACAAAGTACAAGAGGACAAAACAGACTGTTTAAAAAACACATTTGATCCTGAGGCAGAACGACAGTGACAAATCTGTCAACAGGCAAGTGACCCTCATACGAATCAGACCTCTGACACAGTCTTATCCCTCATCTGAAACACATTAGAATCCAGTGCATGAACTGAACTCTGACATACAAGTAACAGTACGAGCAGCTTCAGCAAAGACAGAAGGAGCTTTGTTCCCTCTGCGGTGGTGCGTTGACTCACGTCCACTTCACAATCAATAAGTTAGCCCGTCGAGATGATTTCCCTTTGTGATTCACTACAGTGAAACTACACTGTAACCTTCAACATACGGAACACATGAATGAATGAATGAATGAACAGTTGAGATGCATCTGAGATACAATGAAACTAAATGAACCTGCTCTCAG
This sequence comes from Centropyge bicolor, assembly GCA_037975185.1. Taxonomy (NCBI): domain Eukaryota; kingdom Metazoa; phylum Chordata; class Actinopteri; family Pomacanthidae; genus Centropyge; species Centropyge bicolor. The sequence continues at coordinate 196,120 of JBBMOC010000215.1, read as the reverse complement.
CTCGATAACAAACAGGAGTTCCCTCATTTTAAATAGTTTAAAAGTCTGTTCTCCAGAACAGCACAGATACAGTGTGAACAAAACAAGTCATTTACAAAAGCATCTATAACAAATGAGAACTAAAGTGTGTGTGTGTGTGTGTCAGAAATGAGAGAGAAGCTCTAGCCCCATAAATCTTCAGTCCGGCCGAACTTGTAGATCAGAGTGCTGCAGAGAGACAGAGAGGAAAACAGCATCAGGACACCATGATCTCTTCATCAGTGAAGAGCTTCGATGAGCCTCCGGAAGGAAAAATCCACCTGTGATATGTTTTATCATTAAGTGTCATCTCTGTTGTTCAGGTCTGGACATAGTTAGAAAAACTGTATTTTATATATGTGTGTGTGTGTGTGTGTGTGTGTGTGTGTGTGTGTACCGCTGGTTGCTGAAAGCTTATCTTATTTATGTGGAGCAACACGTCTCTGAACTGTGTGTGAGAGTTTGTTGAACACAGAAACTATGGGGAACAGAATCATCATGTCCAGTACATGTTTCTGTTGTGCTGGTGAGTTAAAGTTAAATCTATTTCAAACTACACATCGAAACCTTCAGTGCAGGTATCAACAAGACAAGCAACAATTTCCTGTAAAAAGAATTTGAGTCACACCCATAACTGGAAATGTCTCAGATCTCAGAGAGATCTTTATCTCCGGCTGGATGTTTAGTCATAAAATGTGTTTGGTGGGAAACCTGAGTTTATATCTGTCTGGTATCGTGCTATTTGACGACAGCTTGATTTAAACCCAGTTTCATTTATACTCACCTAAAAAAAATGAAGGCATTCTGAAAGAACACAGCCAGGCCGGGCGCCACTTCAATCTCTGAAAAACAGACAGAAAAAAAACCCGAAATCCGAGTCAGTAACAGTCATTAAGGGGATTTTCAAACAGAGACCAGATGAAACTGTTCAGTATGCATGATGGAGCCATAATCAAGAGTCCGTGACTGAGGGGGAAGTGACTCCATAACCAAGCAGAGGAGCGTTCTCAGACAGAGCCGAGCAGCTCGTCCTGGTGGTCGTGACCTTTACTCATTTATCTTCATCAGGGATTTGAAGTCCACTTAGTTGTTGGCATGACACATTATCATCATTATTATTTTCAGAAAGTTGGGTATATCAGAAGTGCCATCAATGTGAAAAGTAAAGAGTTTTATGCAACTCCACATAAGACATATTATATAAGCATATAAAAAGGCATCTGTGTCCCAGGAACATAAGAATCATTTCGATGGGACATTCTGAGCATTAGAAAGGCCACAAAACTTTAACATAAAAGAGAAAAATGTTAAATCGAATGGACTTTGATTCTTTCTCTATTTGGGGGATAATCATGCTGTAAGCTTTGGAACTACAGTTCCCATAATGCTTGTAGGCATGTAAACATAAAGAACATTGTCACCACAGACTCAGTGAGTTACAACATGCTTTTGTTGTCTTCTCAGTGTCACAGATGCTGTGCAAGTCACATTGAATCTACACATAACATGACATTTTTAACACAAACTGTCACGATTTGTAAAAGATTCTGCTATTAAATCACCTTTTAACAGATATTTAACCAACCCACTGCAGCATTTTGGATCGAGTCTATTGATCCTCAGATCCATTCAGGCTGAGTTTCTCTTTTCTAAATGTATGTTCATCAGGTTTGAGCTGGTTTAGAATCAGGTCCAACTGATGTGTGAGGATGTTTACTGCTCATACATTCTGAGAGTTCAACTCAAATGAAACTGTTTCATGTTCTTCTGTCTATGGTTGTAACTATGCATGACACCCGTCAACAGTGAGCGGAAAGAACAGACGGATTTGACAGATCACAGCAGCTAAAACACGTCCATCATAAAAACAAACTCAGTGGGAGCTGGAGGTGAGACTCATGGGTCTGTTCACTCACACACCCGACAGTGATCATCTGGACACTAAACCAAAGGTCAATGTTTTCAGAGAGTTCACAGAGACGTGGGGACTGATGTGGCCACAGATGGAGTCAGACTGAAAACCTCACTGCTTCGCTCTGCCAAACATGATCCAGGGAAATCTGGAAATGCAAATTGCCAATCCATGTGACTGAGACAGTGACGCTGCATTTCCTCGCCTTCTGCCTGGAGCTCCCAGTCCAGATGGAGTTTTAATGCTGCTGGTGGAGAGGAAGGTGGAGCCGACTGCTGGTGCAGCTAATTGGTTAGAGGAGGGGATTCGGGATCGTGTGGGTGAGGAGCAACTTCAGAGATTGTTACAGGCTTTAAAGTGATAGGATCATAAAGAGGAACAGGATTATGTCTGAACGATATGAACCAGGAGGATTAACTGGACGAGCGACTGAAGGAGTCTGTCTCATCTCAACTTGACTGTACACTGTAATGGCTGATGTGGTTCAGGCGGCGGCCTCGCACCCTGCCGTGCTGCTCGGACTCTGCAGAGGTTTGGTGGAGGAGTGAAAAGCTGCCTGTGACCGTGAAGCTGCCAGTTTCAGCCCCACAGTGGAAGAAGCAACATGTCCCTCACTTCTCTTTGAACCCTTCCTCCTATGTTTTAATGAAGCTCAATATAAGGTGTGTTGATGTGAGGCTGCAACAGTAAGAGGTGGAGGGACACTCACTGGGCGCCACATAGGCACCAAACAGGATCCAGATGGAGGCGATGAGGGAGCCAAACATCATCATGAAGCCGATAAAGAGCCAGAGCCGAGCTCCTGCAGGGAGACACACACACACACACACACACACACACACACACACACACACACACANACACACACACACACACACACACACACACACACACACACACACACACACACACACACAGAGTCATTATCTCACTGGTTACTGTGCACACCCCCTGGATCAGCTTTTTAATCATTAGCCAATCAAATGAAAGTAGAGCAGCAGCACCTGCGGTCGAGAGGCTGGTGAGCAAAATGAACAGAACCATTGCAGTGTTTTCTCACTGTGACCCACTGATTGTGTAACTGAGGGAAGACACTTATGTTCAAATAACAGTTTGGCTGGAAGCTGACCTTCATTATGAAAAAAGCAATTCAACTGTAAAGTCGTTCAGCCCTTGCTTAAACTTTTAACGAGGACACATTCAATCATACAAATGAATGAAACAACCTTTAATACAACATTCTTCCGCATAAAGAAAAGATTATTTTTGAATGATAGCTGTTTCAGAAGCCTCTGTACTCTGCTACTCAAACACCAACCTAATGAGAAGAACTTCAGTACCAACACAGCCCAACTAAAACGTTCTGTGTGTGGGTCATAAAGCAAATGCAAACAGAACAGAATCAGAAGTGATTAGAAAGAAATAAAATATAAAAAATAAATACAAACATCTTTCACCTCTATTACAGTATCCTGAACATATCTCTTATAAAACAAAAACTGGCTTCTTCTTCTTCTTCTGAATATTAATGACAAAAAGAAAAATCGCCGGTACCTCACAGCCTCAGCCTTCATCTCAGTCCGATGCTTGGTTCTCTTCACACTTTTTTTTTTTAAACATATCTTCCATTGCCTTGAAGTCAGAGGGGTTAAGCTGCACAGCAGATGTGTGATGAGAAGAAATTTGCATGCAAGAATTCACAGCTGCTGCAGCACAATTTACTCTTATATATAATTAACAATGTGTGAGATTTTTGTGGTTTGTGTCCATTGGGAAACCTGGAAATTAAAAGTAACACAAAATACACACACACACATGTAGAGAAACAGACCTGTCCTTCCAAGGCAGCCCTCTCCGTATGTGTCCCCTCTCACCTGGCCATTAGAAACTGCATTGATCCTAAAAACAAAGTAACAATCGACGGTTACACAAATCAGGAAAATTCATCCTGGGAGATTCACTGGTAAACTGGTTAACTAGTTAACTGGAACAAGATGCTGTGACATGACGTCAAGAGTCAGTGTTGCTTAAGCCGATGAGCAAAGGGGAAATGTCTCCAATACTGCCATGACGACCTCAAGAACTAAAACAGAAAGAGGAAATGAAACTTAAATTGGGCTGGAAGACACACTAATGGCAGAACACAATGTTTAACCCAAAGAGCTCTCAGCTCTGTTCCTTCAGGATGTGGCCTCAGATTGGCATTTCTTTCTACTCATCACCAATGACACAGTCAGACAATGACAACATCCTTGGGTCTGTTTATCAGAATAAAAAGGCCCTTTCATTTCACTATTGGAATCACTGAACACATATGAGATGTGGGACAAGAACGAGGCTCAGCCCTTCAGTGACAGCAGGAGAGAGCCAAAGGCAGAAGAGGTCAATTTACACAGATCTGCTGTTCAGCACCACAACACAAGACCGAACAGCAGAAATGGAACAAGCCTATTTTCAGTTTCCACAGCCTGCTGCTTTACCACAGGTCTCGTCCAGTACAGCAGGCGTGAAGCAGCCAAACTGAATACATATTACTATTTCACGTTTTATCTCTTTACAGCACTAATCCAGTCAACGAGCTTCAAAGTTCTAGGATTATTTCTACAGACTGAGTGTCCAGCACTTACATGAAGAACGCTATGGTGGAGAAGACGCCGCATGTGTGGAATGCATGGTTCATCTGCTTCTGGGATGGATACGTCACTGCTGCGTCAATCATGATCCACCAGCCGGTGAAGAACTGAGAAAAGAGACAGACATTGACTGTGACGCATTTTCGTTGTTTTTACGTTGTTGAGGTGTTTCACTGTGGACAAACTACTAAAACAACCTGGAAAGGCTAATGTGAAGGCCAGTGATTTTCACATGAGACCGTGGGCTCGATGGATGCACCATGTTAACATGAAGTGAAAGTAAACTGGCCAAGTTCCTGAGTAAAATAGGAAACAGATAATGGAATGGTTATCGTGCATCTACATCTCTGACACATTTAAGGACTGCAGTCATTCAAATGTCTGTCGATTAGTTGAGCAATGTAAAATCAGTACTATAGGAAATCAAAGTAATAAAAATCCACAGGGGCCCAATGAGAACTTGTGTTGAGTGAGTGAGTGAGTGAGTGAGTGAGTGAGTGAGTGAGCCCCCCCCCCAGATCTCAATGATCCTTAATGCCATTTCACTCTATGAGTAACTCACAGCAATGAATAAGAAAATATTTTACATGTATAGTCCATCAAACATCTTGCCAATAATAATAAAGGAATAAAAGGAAAGGAATAAAATAATGATTCATAATTGCCTCATCATGACGAGGCAAAATAGTCTAAATTTAACTGAAACAAATCACTGAAGAAATGAAATTCTGCTCATAGCTCATTTCAAGTTGTTTGGGAGGTTGTGGGAATATTTGAAACTACTTTTCTCCTTGTGCTTTTAATTCCTTAGCTTAGGCATTTAAACTTTTAAAAGATCTGAATTGTTGGTAAAGACCATTCTAAAATGTGGACCCCTGCGAATCCTAATCCTAACTTGAGTTTGAATTTGTAAGGCTTATCAAAACAGCTGACTCAACCTTGTCCTCATTATTGTCACAATCCTTGCATACTCTCACACAACAACAGTCAAATCATTCTCTCTCTAGATCCACTGACCAGAACTCCAGCGACGATAGAGGCCACTGCGTTCCTCCTCTCCCCCCAGTCGATGCATTCCCACTCTGGCCAGCGGAAGTTATCCAGAAAGCCAGCCATCTGCAGTCCCGTGTGTCCACCTCCTTATGTCTCTGTGATCCTTCTCTGAACAGGTGAAGCGGACCTCCTCCTGATATGTGTCAACACCTGCTTCACAGGCTGCTCTGCTTCTGCCTGGGATCACTGACTCTGTACAGAATGATCACATCTTATTAACATCTTTTATACACAACCTTTGACCTGAGGTGTCACTTTTAGGTCTGTTTGAGAGGGGTTGCAGTCGGACTGTTGGGACAGTTTTCAGTGAATACTTTTCATTGAAGGATTTCCCAGTGTGGGACAAATAAACCACATCTATACATCTATAATTTGGTCACTTGCTTTTGGCTTGTTTATCACCACATACATTTTGTTTGGGTAGCATGACCTTCAGTCTCTTCTTGATTTTCATAAAGTCTGTCTAAGAAAGAGCTCTCATTGGAAAAAGATACATGATCATTTATTGGCTCATTTATCTTTCACCATGTCAATGATAACCAGTTCAAACCGTCTCTATTAAAAGATAAATAGAAACTGGGTCACAAATATGCTGAATTCAAAAACAGATGCTTTTCAATCAATATTAGATATTTTACCAGACCTACACATATGAATGAAGTTATATCTTAACTGCCACTTTAATGAAGGAGGTTTGCATCACTGCCCACACACACCACAACCCGGATACTAGTTAAATTAAGCTAGCTCTACCGTTAGCCTAACAATAATGTTAACTTACTGTTAATACCTTTGTTCGTCGACAGCAGGACGCTCTCATACACAGGTTTTATTGTCTGTTCTTTGATTTGTGTCATCGGTGTTCAAACCTAAACAAATCTCTCCTGGAGCAACTAGGATGTGAGGGAGCTAACGGCGGCTAACAGAACGTCGCCGGTGCAGGTGAAGCTGTTAACATGAGAGCTAAGCTAACAGTTAGCACAGATCAGACGTGAGTTCAACAACACAGGAAACCGACTTCAACGCCAATATGACATGTTTTGCACGTGAAATTACCTGCGCTCCCCCACCTTGCTGTCTTCTTTCGTTTCTTCTTCTTCTTCTTCTCCTTGTCCTTCTTCTTCTTCTGTTCTGTTGCGTGTTATGGCGCTCGCATCCATTTGAGCGGCATTACCGCCGCCTACTGGACTGCAACAGCTTCACAGTGAAAACTAGTCTGTCACAACGAACTGATCCCATTCAGCTCCATTTCTTTCCTTCTCTGCTTCCATTTCATTGCCTCTCTTCACAGCTTCAATACAAAAACTCTTTTCTGCTCTGATCTCTTGATTTCTGCTCACTCTTTGCTGCCCCCTCTTGGTGACTGTCCCACAGTGTAGCCACTCTGCTCTCTTCCTCATCACATTCCTCCTCTCCACATCTTCTGACTTGTCTACCTCCTGCGGCAACATGTCCGTGTTCCTGACAGCAAAAACACCTGAGAGCAGCTCCCTCCTGTGGCCTCACCTGGTAACACACACACTTGAGGTTCACGCTCTCCTCCAACAGTCCAACACTCTGAGTTACTGTCCTCCTCCTCCTCCTCTGAAGCTCCACTCTCACCTGCAGCATCCTGACGTTCTCCCTGCCTCTCCAGCTGAACGAATCACGCACGAGACAACTTCACCCAAACCCACACTGATTCTGCAGAGGACACTGACGTCCCTTCAGGCGGCTGTCCACTCTGACAGATTTACACATGGGGTCCATATGAGCTGGGTCCCACCCTCCTGCTTGTGGCATCTCTTGAGCCATCAGTTACTCACATGCTAACTCCACATGAGATTTCCTATTTCATATTTCTGTATCACTTCTTTCATTGTCCACATAGGCCTTTGTCGGCTTTCATCGAGGGACAGGTGGACAGCACAGGGCCCAACCTTTATTCCATTAAGTCCCAGTTCCTCTGACAATTTTCTTATAGCATTTATATAGCTGCCCCCATTAATCCTACTGTCACCTTTCTTAAACTCCCAGCGCTGTGCCAGCAGAGACTGATGAGGAGCTGCTCCAAATCCTTTTAACTTCATCCCAATTTAGCCCTGACATTGCAGAGGAGTCTCAGCCTCTGAGCCCTGGACTGAACAACATCCAGTTTAGCCCGTGTAGATTTTGCTACTGAACCATGTCAAGCAGCCAGAATTCACTGAACATAGTCCTATAAACCACCAGCGTTAGATTCCTGCCTGCGCCCAGAGCATCAGGTCACACTGTGTCTGCAGACAGCATGAAGCCCTGACTGTCTATTTTCATCTTTCTACTGAAGATCACGTGTTTTCTCTTTGTTAGCAACAACTTAGACTTAGACTTAGACTTTCGTTATTGTCATTACACAATATACACGGCAGTGCAAGTTGGGTAACGAAATTTCGATGCAATGGCTTCCAACAAAGAGTCAGCAACAATAGTGTCGGTCGGTGGAAATATAAAAATATGAAAAAGAGATATAAATATATACTATATATAAATACGGTGCTATGAGCTGTGTATAGACATATGTAAATGAACAAGAGTTATATACAGGTTATTGCACAGAGCAAGTAGCAGCAAGTTGAATTATTGCACTTAGTAGTTGTATTGACTGTAAAAGTGAATATAGATATCTAGCATAAATATACAGAAAATAAAAATACAGAAAATATTGCACATAACAGAAAACAGTTGAGAAATGGTGAACATGACAGCTGTTTCCTTGAAAATTTAAAGTGACATTTGTAGTTTAAATTAAATATTGAAATTAAGAGGAAATTGTCCGTAAAACCCAAGAGTATTGTCCATAACAGTGTTTATTCTTTGTCCATGTGGTGTCTTAAAACCCAACTTACCAGCCCGACACTGCAGCTTCTCTGCACCTGCTTCATCAAATACCAGCCTCGTCTTCTTCCAAACGACTGTCAAAGCCACCTCCCACTTCATCAAACAAGTCATTTACCATTGTATTAAACAGAACACTGCCCTGCCCTGAACACCTGCATCATGTCGTATCATACATTACTCATCTCTCCACAGTATATCACAGAGCCTCTGTGTATGCAGGAACACACCGATCACCAGCTCCCTCTTCACTACAGCTTTTTAATGTCTCTCTCAGGCACCAGGACTGAATCCATTACTGCTCCACACAAGTGCCCTCTCAGCTCTGGTCGACCCACCAGCCGCTCAGTGAGCACGCTTTCCATTATCGTACAAATACCTGCTGTCGGCCTGTAAGATCCAGGACTGTTCTGTCCCAGCTTTCAAAAGCAGAGCGACCGCTGCAGACTCACTCAGCAGGGATCAGGCCTGGTCCTGTGTTTCCCACAGATAACATCTCACATCCATCCATCTCCTCCAGGGGTGGTGCCCTCTCCTTGCTGCACCCGTCAGCTCGTGTTTATAAAAGATGAGTCCACTGTTATCAGTGTTTATTTCAAGTTTATGTCCTTCATGAGCAGAGTGTTTCCGCCCTCTCTGCCCTCATTACTGACTAACAGCCTCCCTGCTGCTTTCACCTCCTTCACTTCGCTCCATCAGAGCATGAGCAGGACACATGATGAGTCATACTCCAGGCAGCTGTTTCTCTACCCACAGTTCCACTACACCTGCACCAGCTTCCTGTCTTCTGCCCTTTCATAAAGCCTCTGCAGGACTCTGAAGTGGAAGCTCTGTGATGAGCCTCATTAAAAGCCTAATGTTTCCCTCTCTTTCCTCGACGTGAACAGACGTCTCTGCCACGCCTCTCACCACACAACATTTACATCATCTCCCACACTTGTCTCAGTCTCCACCTGTAAAACCCAAAGGCATGATCACTGTCCATTCCCCCAACCGAGCAGACTCCCACTGCCGACCTGGAATCCTGCTGACCTGCCCCCATTCAACTTTACAAGCAAGTATTTAACCAGAAAACTTTCTTATCTTATCTTCTCATATTTGCTTTCCCTGCTCCTTAGATGACTGTGAGCACTGAAATGTGGCGACACCACTGAGGAGACGAGGGCTCCACCTCTCACCCTCCTCTCCTGCACTGGATGCCTCCTCTTACAAGCACTGCACGTCCTCCCTTCATCAAACACATCCTGCTTTCACAACATTCACTATTGGTTTCAGTGCTTCTTGTGCACAGATTTTCTTTGAATCATCCATGAACCTGTTGAACTCCTGGTCGGTCGAGCTGCAGGCGTCCTGCTGGAGGGTGAAAACCTTCATATTCTAAATGTCATGGCTGCCCATTATTTCCTGCCCTCCTGTCTCTGGAGAGCACAGAGCTGAGGAGGAGGGCTGGCTCGACCCCTCCAACCCCGAGGACCCCCTCAGCAGCAGCCTGCACCGCTCAGCACAGCTGTCTGCTTTTCTTTAATCACCTTTTTCTTGCAGTCAAAATTTCAAAATTGCAATACTTGTTCTTTATGTAACGTCCACTCACTGTGCAATACTTGACCAAGTCAATGTGCAATATTCTGTATTTAGTTCTTAATATTTAATATTCCGTATCTAGGCTGTCATTTCTTACCTCAGTTTAGACCCATTGTGTATTTTTACTGGTCATATATTTTATACTGGTCATATATTTTTATATTTCAGATTTTATATTTCACATCCATACTCAAAAGTGTAAATAAGTAATGTGAACTTGTGTATATCTCCTTTTTTTTAGATTGTTATTTGTTCTTAATATTTAACTGCTGCTATCCCCTGTGCTGCTGTAACATGTGAATTTCCCCACGAATAAAGGCTTATCTTATCTTATCTTATCTTATCTTATCTTATCTTATCTTATCTTATGCTCACTCACATTTTCCTCATCTTCTAATTCCAGCTGCAATATTGTCTCACTTGTAGCATTTAGCTTCCTGTTTTCACTCCAGAGATTTCACCCCACAGATCACCTCTGCCACAGCAGCCTTCCTCCCTGGAACACACCTCTTCCTCAGCGCCTCCAGGGCAACAGCTTTGTCATTACAAAACACCAGACATTTCCAGAATCCTCATTTAGAATTAGAGCCAGCTCTTCCCAGGGCTGACTGAAC
>JBBMOC010000215.1:172956-180456 GCA_037975185.1 Centropyge bicolor | reverse complement strand
CTCTCTCATCTTACTGATGTTGAAACAAACACGTTTCTGCTGAGGATCGTCTGAGAAACGTCCACAATCTGACGCAGACTGTTCCCTGACGTGAACGTGTTCTGCTTCCTGTCGGAGGAACAGAATCACTTCAGTTCATACGACTCTGACTGATTCAACTCTGTTTTGTCTGAGATGAAATTAATACATCAAACATGTTTTCAGATACAAACACGATCAGAGGCTCCAGTTTTCTGCTCGTGTGAAGCAGCACGAGGACAAACCCAGTGAAGAGTCGTCAGCTTCCTGTCTCCACTCGTCAAAATACTCACACTCATTTTTAATGTTGAGTGTTTGTCAGGATGAAGGACTCTCTCCCAGCACAGCTCACAGTCTGTGCTTTGTATAGAAACGTCTCTTCTGCTGGTCACAGGATCAACAGCTCATCTCAGTGCTTCACTCACTCTGAAACAGATGGATGTTCTTCCTGCTCTGTGCGTTAGGCTCAGCAGGGAAGACGCCTCACTGCCTTCGCTCTGTCCACCTCTGAACACAGTCATTACAGTGTCAGGAGACTTTAACTGGACTGAGGATCTGGAGGCCGGGGGCTGGTGGATGGAGCTGCAGAATCAGCAGGTTTATTTCTCCCAGACTTTTGTCCCTGCTGCAGCAGAGATGTAGAGAAATGTTGTAAAGAGCAGTTTGTGCGGCTGAAAGAATCTGATTGGATGTTATTGAGGTCGAGCAGCTGGTGAATGAGCCGCTGATGGTTTGGATGATTGGCTTCGAGTGCAGCGATGCTGAAGCATGAATGAGGCAGCTGCTGGTTCCCTGCCGGTCAGGACGGACGCCGTGGCTCCTGAAGGCTGCTCATCTGATCACATGTTCCACCACAAACCACGTCATTCAGGGTCTGTTGTTTTTTATATCTGCAACTAAACAGGAGGCTGCGAAAAAGACAAAACAAAAAAGAAAAAAGAAGAAGAATGAAGGTGAGATTCTCAGACAGTTTGAGTCTTTTTACAGTGTTGAGTTTTCCACACTTGTGGAATGACGTCAGGTTGAGTCTCACATCGACCCCTCAGATATGAGGTCATGAATGAAAACAGTGATGTCCGGTCCACATTAAAATATATGACACATTACAAGCGTTTGCCTGCACTTTAACTGCTGAAACATCTCGATGTAACCCGCTCCACAAACAGGACAGACTCTATTTACTGTCTGTGACGTCTTCTGCCTTTTAAGAACCTCCACCCTGATTAACTTCATAAAGGACAAGTTTCTTCCTGCATTTCCTGCTTCATGAGCCCTGCCTCGCAACGCACACACACACACACAAACATACACACACACACACACAAACACAGACACAGACACACACACACACACACACACACACACACACACAAACATACACACACACACACACACAAACACAGACACACACACACACACACACACACACAAACACAGACACAGACACACACACACACACACACACACATACACAAACACACACACACAAACATACACACACACACACACAAACACAGACACACACACACACACACACATACACACACACACACACACAGACACACACACACACACACACACACATACACACACACACACACACACAGACACACACACACACATTCATTTCATCCCTCTTTCCTCCACTGAGCTGGAACCAGAGCAGAGAGGCTGCTGTCACAGTCACACTCACGCAGAGAATCAAGAATACATTTTAATTAATGCCTGTTTCTGAATTCTGAATAGAGAGATCTGGACGTGGTTGATGCTGCACCGGTGGAGGCTGGTTTCTTCATCAGTCACAAACCAAGATCACAACTACGTCTTAGTCACATGCATGTGTCTTAATTCATTCAAGATTTGGATATTTTTTATAATGCTCTGGTATTGTCCAGCTCTGTGATGTTGAATATCAGTGACCTCACAGGATATTAGTTGTGGCTGCTGCATAATTTCCCCACAGCTCTTATCATATCTCATTAAATTCTCCGTCCTGATCAGATTAAGTTTCATGTGATTGACACATAATTAAGAGCTGCCTTCCTCACTCGTAGCTGGACTCAGTGAGTAACAAGATGTGAAGGACATCGAAGGTTCTTTCTCGAGGATAGGCTTCACTGTTTCATTGCTTTGATGCAAAATGTTCCTAAATGCATGTAAACACAGAGACGTTTGTAAATTAGACTTTTTATTTTTAGATTTTTTTTGTGGCCCTTTATTCACAAAACAACATGGCCGCCCCAGCCTGTTACACACAGCCAGGCAGAACAGACGACCGGGTTCGAGACACATATTCACATTAACACTCAGTAAATACGAGCGCTGAGTCGAGGCGTCACATCGACTCAGCGTCCACAGGTCAGTTCTTCCTGTTGTAAATTTAATGTCGGACGTTCACCACTTGCACGTGGACGCCCGACAGCATTGCATTCATAAGGTAGGTTGTAAACAAAGCACGAGCAATCATCAGTCGGGTCTCAGAAACTGCAGGTTCCCACAGCACCGAAAGGCATCACAGGGCCGTCTGCGACCACGTTTCTTTATGTGCATGAACAAAAATCCCTCTGGTGCTTTCAGCAAAGAATCAGGAATGAATTGTTCTGTGAACTGATTCTTCTGCTCCAGCTTTAGTAAAACTGCACTGATGGTGGTTTGTTGAATCTGACAGCTGATATAAACATGATGTCTTAATGACAGCTGATCAAACACCAGGCCTTTATTTGAGACTGGACACATTCGTGACAGATCCCCAGTTAATGCAGAGTCAGCACTTCCTCACTGTCCCATGTTGTCTGGATGAACCTTCCACAGCACTCAGTCAGTCAGTCAGTCAGTCAGTCAGTCAGTCAGTCATTCAGTCAGTCAGTCAGTCAGTCATTCATTCAGTCAGTCAGTCAGTCAGTCATTCAGTCAGGCAGGCAGTCAGTCAGTCAGTCAGTCATTCAGTCAGTCAGTCAGTCAGTCAGTCAGTCAGTCAGTCATTCATTCAGTCAGTCAGTCATTCAGGCAGGCAGTCAGTCAGTCAGTCAGTCAGTCAGTGCTTCAGTCAGTCATTCATTCAGTCAGTCAGTCAGTAAGTCAGTCATTCAGTCAGTCATTCAGTCAGTCAGTCATTCAGTCAGTCATTCAGTCATTCAGTCAGTCAGTCAGTCATGTTATTCTCACCACTCTGTTGCTCCCAGTTTATCTTCTCTAACAAAAATACTGTTTAAATTCACCAGTTGAATTCAGAAGTTTGACTGAACCATTTTGGGTGTGAAGCTGTCGTCAGTGAATCTCAACACTCCCTGAAGATTTTAAACATAATAAAAGTCTACCAGTCTCCACTTTTGGCTTTTAATGTGAAAATTCAGTCAAGAGTCAAACTGAGAGTCTCTGAGCTTCACACACTCACAAATATCACCAACTCTTAGTGACACAGAAATCATGCATGTTTTCATCTCTGTTCAGTTTCAGTGTGGACCTGTTTCCTGCCCTCTGTCTCTCCACCTGCAGCTCTCACAGCTCCTTCAGCTGCTCCAAATTCAAAGATCCTGGATCAGAGAGCAGCACAGAAAATACAAAGAACTCGAGCCTCGATCAGTCGTTTCTTCTCTGGAATGAGAACCTGGTCATTCTCTGCAATCATCCTGTTTACTGCCCCCGCCGACCCCCGCCGACCCCCGCCTGGCCGTGGAAATGTTCCCCAGCTGAAACCTCCACACAATGATTGCTTCCACCTGAATTAGATCAGCTCCCATCAGGGAACCTTTCAAAGGCAAACGATAAAAGAACAGAGGGAAGCAAAGGCTGCACTCAAGCATTGACCAACAAGGCTCCAGCACACAAAGGCTAATTCAGTCCTGACAGAACACTTCAGTCCAGATGATGTCACAAAGCATGTGAGCGTGAGAGGAAGGCTGCAGGTGGAGGAGGCGGAGGAGGCGGAGGAGGCGGAGGAGGCGGAGGAGTACAGGCCTGAGGTAAAGGTCTTCAGTGTTGGTGTCAGTGGAGATGAACACCATGCTGGAGTGATGTCAGTGTTACCTGCTCCTCAGTCACTGGCCTTTGTTTGTCCCTGCTGGCCACTGGATCTTATTCTGTCATTATTTGAATAGAAGCTTTTGTATGAGGAGTTTTGATGTGTGCAGATTTCAAACCTGTGAGCAGGGTTTGTTTGTTCGGCCCCTGCTCAGCCATCGTCCTGCCGTAACCACGACCTCGCCTCAGACCTCCTGACTGGAATCAAACCGGCTCCATATGTTCAGGCCAGATTGATCCTCGTGTATCGAGACAGATCCTCTGATCAAACACCAGCATGTGGCCTCTGAGTCCTGTTGATCTGGCACAGGTCTGCAGGAAACCAACATCAGTTTTCTGGTTCACAGACGGGTTTCACTGGTGCCAACAAGCAGCAGCTCCTCAGGCTTCTCTGGACTCTGTGTTCAGGACTGATGCAGATCTGGACCTGCTCTGTTTATCCTCCTGATCCGGTTTGACCCGGCCACAATCACACAGATCTCTGACTGAGTCCATCCCATAGACTGTATAAAATATGGACGTAGTGTCCGTGACGTCACCCATAGGTTTCTGAAGAGCAAAAATGAAGCAAATCGTAGTGCGTAGCCATCTTGGTAGCCTACCTCCGGTTACTCCAAATATGGACAAAGAGGTGGAGCGAGGGCGGAGCTGAGGCGGGTCGAATGAACGCTATTGGCTGAAAAAAGCCGCTTTATTCGAAATAATCAAACTAGCTACGGCTAACCAGCTAGGTTAAATGCTAAATATCGTTGCTAGCCGGCTAACCCCACGACGATCTCTTTCCCAAACTCAGTGACTAGAATTAGCCGGGGTGACGCCCTTTAGACCGTCAGTGGCTAGTTGTCAATCAAAGTGGCGCCACTTAGATTGACAGCTATGAATTGTGCATAATGATGTATGCTGTATATTTTAAACGAACGCCTTATAAAAAAATTCGCCCCCCCCCCAGAGTTGTCATGGAGTAGAAAAACAGCTTATGAGACTAGAGCCATGTTTTGAACCAGGCTGTAAATATGTTTTTTTCTGTGGTAAAATCGGACATTTTAACATGGGGCTCAAATGTAATTGACTCCCTTCTGCAGCCTGCTCTAGTGGTTATTGGAGGAACTGCAGCTTTTTTGCACTTCTGCATTGGCTTCATTTTTCAGCGCCGGAGGTTGCCGCTTGGTCCATCCTGGGAGTTCCTCCTCCTCTCTCTCTCGGTCACTTCCTGTCTGTCTCTGCTGGTCTTCAGCGTCTCCGCCTCGCTACACCTGCTCCTCCACCTTGTTGGGGTCCACGTCCACGGCCGGGGCCACCTGCATGGGTTTGCAGCAGCCGCCACAGACGTACTTGAGGAAGCACAGGTAGGCGCTGCCGGACACGATGACGGTGATGATGATGATGATGGTGGCGCCGAAGGCCGGCGAGACGGTGTCCTCCAGGACCGACTTGAGGCCTCCCAGGCTGATCCCACCGGACGCCTTGATCAGCAGGCTCTCGTCAGGTGGGCTGGTGGCTCGACCTAAGGTGGAGAGAGGAGGTCAAAGGTCAGGCGTTTTTAGGGATGCACTGTCTCAGTTTTTATAACTCGTTTCAGACAATGAATCTATTTTAAAATAAACTCTCTTTAAATTGCACACACACATTATCTTTGTAAACAAACCCAGAGCTCACACTGAGCTCTGTCGAACAAGTTAGTGAAGAAAGTTGCCTGATAAAAAACAGCTGAAATGATCTGCAGTGAAAGCGGCAGTCCGGACGGATCCAGAGAGTCCAGACCTGGTCCGTCAGTGTCGGCTCTAAAGCCACATGTCTGCTGGTCAGATCTCTCTCTGGCTGTGAGTCGGGATCGAGCGACCAACAGAGGAGCTAAATGTTCAAACAGCAGCAGGAAGTTACTTCAGTCATGTGACAACCAGGAGGTTTAAGAAGAGCATCCTCCAGGTTTTGGCAGAATTTAAAATCACACTTTGAAAACTGCTCTCTTCCTCAAGTCGGCTGTGAAATAAAAAGCAAACGTATTCAGCCGTTTCAGGACGTCGCTGAGTGGACGTCTGACGCAGGCGACGTCTGCTCCTCAGGTACAAGACGTGTCGGCACCTGAAGAAGGCTGGAATCATTACTGAAGGTCACTGATGTTCAGGCAGATAATCATTTGTTTTGCTGTGAAAAGCACTGAAAACACTGTGATCAGGTGCCAGTGCTCACTGAGCCAGACTCTGAGCTGCCTGGTGATCAGTCCCAGGAAGAGAGAGAGAAACTCAACACGGTCGAGCCGAACTTGTCCGACTTTGTCTCACACCTCATTAGAACTTTAAATGTCAGCTGTGCATATCTGTACATTTCCAGCTCCAGCAGGTCGATGACGCAGCCGTCGCTTCAACACAACAGTTACTGTCTGCAGGTCTCTGCCGGAGCCGAGCGGCTCAGCTGGAGAGGAGCACTGGTTCGAGCCGGTTCATGTACAGACAGACGCCGCTCGGTGTGTTCAGGGACGCTGAGCTGCAGAGAACTCCTTCCTGCAGCAGATAAAAGCCTTCACAATATTCAGTATTCATGGAAATTCATATATTCCTCTGCAACAATCACTGCTGCGACTGGAAGCTTTCAGAGACTGATCTGAAACACATGACTGTGAAAGCAATGGAAGAGGCTTCGTGTCTTTGTCCTGCTGGTGACTCTGAAGATGTCGACTGAGGAACAGGCTGCTGTGCCTTATCGCTCTTTCTTAATGTTGGACTCATGACCCGACTTAAACGTCCTCTGATTGCTCAGAGGCAGGATCCTGTTTCCCACATCACAACATGAAGGTGTTTGATTCTCTGCCTGCTCAACAATCACGTCTTTAAAGCTCAACTCTCCCACTTCATGAGCCACGCTCTCTCTTAGAAATGCTAATGAAATAAAAGCCCAAATCTGGAGGTTTGACTCTTTAAGATTTGACTGTTTGTTGCTTGTCATTAACTGTGTCTGTTTGAACATGAACTGCTCATCTGCAGTGTTTCTCAGCTCGTCCTCATCAGCAGGAAGCAGCAGCTCGTGCTTCAAGGACAGAAGATGAGAAGGCAGCGAGACGGCGGCGCCGATGCTAACCAGCTCCAATCATGGAGGAATTAGGCTGCAGGAAAGCTGCGCATCGTCAGCGTTTCTCCCACTTCAGAGGTTCAAACCCTCTCACCACGAGCGCTTAGTCTGAACCTGGTGGACACGGCCTGGCTCATCGCTGACACAGCAGAAACACAGAGAGGAACACGTGGGACAGCAGCCACTGACGGACACAGACTGACGAATGTGCTCTGACAGCAGCTTTCTGCTTCAGTCATGTTGGAGCTGATGCTCCAGTCTGCTAACGTTTTTCAGTTCGGACTTTAGACTTTGAACAGTGCCCATGTAAACAATTATATTATATTATATTATATTATATTATATTATATTATATTATATTTTTTCATATTATATTATATTATATTATATTATTAT
>JBBMOC010000215.1:133541-163226 GCA_037975185.1 Centropyge bicolor | reverse complement strand
GACAGACGGTGACTTGGTTGTGTTTGGGTTGACAAACCACAGCAAGAGGAAACTCCAAACCGTCATGGTGCTGCAGAACAAACTGATTCAGATGATGCAGATTCACATTAAACCATTTCTCATTTGTCTAGAAACACGTTTCCTCGACTCCTCTCTCCTCGTGTCTTCAGTGGGAAATGTAACTGCACTTCATCTAGGAGTAATACTTCCAGTTGTGCTGCCAACTAGTGGTGATGATGTGCTTTTACCACATGTGTGAATGGATGATGTCACGTGGATGATGTCACACAGGTGACTCACAGGTGCTACATCACTGTAGGTTTTAACGATCGCTGCTTCCATCATGTTCACAAAGGTTCTCTTTTACCTGGCTGCAGGTGGAATCAGTGGGTGGAAACACCTGAGTGGGTTCAGGGCCTCAGTCTGTGGACGGCACTCGCTCATCCACAGGAAGAATGTGAAGTGATTTCTGTTAATGACAGGATGTTGGAATGCAGCAGCAGAGTGACAGGTCGTCATGTTCAGTTCAGCTCAGTCTCTGCAGACTGAGGTCTGGATGGTGGCTGGTCAGAGCTGGAGCGGCTGGAGACGTGCAGGTGAATGAACCGGGGAACGAGAACCAGGTGTGTGTGTGGATGTGCACATAGCCTGGAAATACTCAAAGACGAATGTGGACATGTTCAGTTCAAAGCCTTGGTTTTATTCCCACAGTCGTTCATGTTTTCTTGTTCTGTGTGTCAGGAAAAAAATAAGATGAACCAAAAAAAATCCAAACTTTTTGAAGCACTGTTGCATATTTTCAATATAAAGATCAACAGGATTTAAATCATCATCCTGTAAAATCACTTCAGTTTCCTCCAGAGGTGAAACAGCAGTCGAGCTTTATTGTGAAAAACTGCAGGAGTGAATGATTGTTCATTAAACTGAAGAGGTCAACATGGATGAAGCGCTGCAGTTACTGGAAACCTGATTCAAATAAAGGCCTGGTGAAAAAAAATAAAAAAGCAACCTTTCTTTATGGTACTGTGGAAACCAACAGCCAATCAGAGGGGAGCCACTGTGAGGCTGAAAAAGCGTCTATTGTTCCACACATATAATTACCCCCGGTGTCACACAGGCTCTGCCACTAATCAGGAGCACTTGTGCTGAAGAATGTCTGTGATGGCAGGAAGGAGCTCGGTGACGTCGGCCCTGCTGACCTCACATCCTCCGCCCCTCTGTGACGAATCACATGAGAGACATTCATGGTCAAAGACTCGTCGTCTCTGTGCTGCGTCCTGTCTAAATATCAATGAATGCATGTCTACATTAAAAACACTTGATCATCGGCCGTGGCTTTGAAAAGCTTTTGAAAACATTTTGCCAAAGTGGTGTAAAACCCTTCATTTCCAGACCCTGAGTGGAGCCAGCTCACACTGTGACATCACCGTTTCCAGCCTGCTCATCAAGTTCCACCTTCCAGCGTTCACAGGAGGCAGCAGGAGCCTTCTCTCTGAGGTCTCTTCAGGTCGTGTCCACTGATGATCCAAGGTGTTTCCGTTCAGCACATCCCCAGAATTAACACCTCTTTTACACCTGCACAGCTGAGGGTCACATGACCAACATGCTTGTATGTGCTGGTTCTATTTAAATGCCTCAGCAGCACATACTGTAACATACCTGTGAAGATAAAGGCTCTTCTTTAAGTTAAAAACCTGATTCTCTGAGCAGGAGAGCGGTGGCGTTAAAACATGGCCACCGAGTCTGAATCTGTGGAAACAAGCCTGAAAGCTTCACGCTCAGTTTCATCATGTGTTCATGTTCCAGCAAACTCTGAATTTCTGTCTTCAGCAGAATCCAGATTTAAAACAAACAAGATGAAAACACGTTCCTCAAATTGGTTTCAGCTCAGAGTCGTTCACGCTTCTGTTTCACAGCCATTCGAGCCAGCCACACGGCGACGCGGCGCACGGCGAGAGACGAGGGTGAGAAGAGGCTGCACCGAGCGGGTCCTGTTTTCATGGTTACATCCCACCGTCGTCCCGGCCTCCGACCGACGCCCAGACACCCAGAGAGTCAGGCCCGACTCAACATGGCCTCCAACTCTCTGAGCATGATGACGTTTATAGGACAGGACTCTGTTCCTTACTGATCTTACCTTTGGTTCTCTCTCACACACACACACACACACACAGCTCCACTGCAGAGCCAAAGCAACAGGCTTCACTGTCACTGTTCAAAGAAAGTCTGCTTTTTGTAATTAACACATTTTGTAGCATCTAGTCAGACGCCGACGTCTCGCTGCTCCAGATGTTTGGATGAAATGATCCTGGAGCTGAGGCTCTCGAACAATAACGAGATGATGAATAGAAGTGATTAACAGTAGCTCTGAGATCTGGATCAAGTGAGTGAGTGAACCTTGACGTCTACGACAACTGAGCTAATCTTCACCTGCTGATGAAGACTCAGTGACTTTCAAGTCATCGCACGTGTCTGACATCATCAGGATGTTGAAATAAAATCACTCTATATAACCTCTGCAGTGTTTCTGCTGAGGAAACAGGATCCACCGAGCAGGAGCCTCGGGGACCCGAGGATCTGTTAGCACTCAGAGTGAATCACGTGTCCATCTGTCATCCCGGCTTCCGACCGGCTTCACATTTAATAACACACCTCAGATTGGTGCCAGAGTGACGTGGAGGGTCTCGGGCCTTCACACGACGCCTGTCACTTCCTGCTGCTGCTGCAGCTCAGTTCTGTCATACATGTTAGTTCAAAGCAGGTTGAGTCCACAGCGAAACACTCTCAGATGTTTTGACCATAAAGACAAGAGTCTTTAGTCTATTGATACATATATTACAAACTGATGTTCATGGAACTTTCTGTCCTGTTGGCAATTTTTTCGAAAGTTCCACCTAACACGTTTCCCACAGGCAGAACATCGGCTGTCAGAGGTTAATGAAATGCAGGAATGTGTTTGACTCTTTGCACCTTTGCATCGTCTGGAGACGGACTGAGGTGGAATACATCTCAATATCTTACTGCTTCTCACAGCGAGTTTCTCATGTTTTAGTGCATCTGTGTTCAGTGTTTCAGACAAAACAACAGCCACAAAACCAGAGGCTCGAACTCCTGCTGTCAGCTCAGTGTCCAGTCCAGACTGAAACCCTTCAACTGTGATGGGTGAAGAAATTCATGGTCCCCAGAGGATGAAGCCCAGGGACTTGGGTGGTTCCCTACAAAGTGGAGTACAGACGTTCACGTCCCCTTCAGTCCAACTTTCTTTAGAGCTGATAGACTCCTCAGCCTCAGCTGGACCTCAGTCTTTCTGATGACAGAACTATTTGTCATGAGGGAGACGTCACCGCTCTTTTTATTCTCTTCAGACATTTATCTAAACTCTGAATTAAAACCTGCTGAATTTGGCTGAAGATATTTAAAAACCTAGTTTGCAGGTTAGCTTCTTGTTTTGTCATTAAACATACAAAGATGTGTTTTTCCCCAAAACAGATTTTCTTCATGTTCAAAGGATAAAAGTGAATCAGACACAAACTGAAAATCGGTTAGAACCTGAAAAACTGGAACGAGCAACTTTATTCAAATGTCGAGTTACTCAAGGAGGCAAAAAGCAACACTGATATCAGATAAACATAAAAATACTTCTATATATGAACTCAGAGTTCGCCGTCTGTATCCGTGGTCCGTCAGAAGAAGTCTGCGGCTGTGGGCCGCCGTTTAGGCGTGCTCTTCAGAGAACTGGAGCTGCTCTTCCTGCTGCCGCTGGGGGTCTTTCTGACCTTGGCTGAGAGCGGCGTGGCCGGAGACTTTAAGACCCCACACTTGGGTTTCTGCTTGGGGTCGAAGGGGACTCGTGACGACCCGTCTGGACTCACCAGCAGGCTGCGGTCAGTCTTCCTGAACTCTGCACCGCCACAGGGAAAAACCAGAGGGACAACAACAGGTAAGACTTTGTTTCTACTTGTTTCATTCTGGGGCTTTTAACCCAAACCTCAAACTATGAAGGTTCAAAGTTGATTTTTTTTAAGCTTGAAAGCAGCAGCTGAGAAGAACCACCTCAGCACAGGGTTTAACTAGTAGCTTCAGAAACGTGAACATTCAACACCAACTGGCCAAACTCCATCTGCTGATGAAGATCATGTGGTGAAGCTGCAGAACTGCTACTAAATGCACCTGTAGTGGGATTTTATTTCTCGGCTACTAACAAGATTGAGAACATCTGTCTGCATCTGGAGGAGGTCAGAGTACTGCTGTGTACTAGTACTACTATTACTGAAAGTAGTTCAACAATTCAGACCTGGAAAACAAAGTTCATTCTGTCACTTTCATGTCACTTTCTTAGCTTTTCTTTTGGCCTGTTCCTGCAGAAAAACACGAAGGCCAGAGTGAAGAACAGCACTAGATATTTGGGAACGACTTCATCATCAGCTGCTTTTCTCAACTGGGCCAAAACGTGCAGGTTCCATCAGCTCAGCCTTCACGAGAGGATTCTCGAGAGGCTGCAGTGACTTTGTTTCCTGTAGATTCAGATTCTGCCTCATACATGTTTGACTCTTTGACTCATCCATCTGAGGCACTGTTCCTCATTCTGCAATGTTTACATACATCTTCAGTGTTTATTATCAGTGTCAATATGTGTCCAGTGTCTTACCAGCTGTCTTATTATTCTTGAGCCCGAACGTCACCTTCTTGGATTCTGACTTGGGAGTTTGAGTTTTCTGTTGAGGAGAAGCACAGAGCAGAAGTCAGACACGGTCAGAGAGAGGGCGACATCATCGCTGAGACGTGCACAGTAAGAAGAAGCATTAGATTTATTCTCGGAGGCACCGGCATCTCACAAAGCTTTCACAAAGAAATGAAGCCAGACAGAATCTGATCAATTTATAGGCAGGAGAAAACGTTTCGCTCAGCCTGGCGACGGCAGGAAACTCAGTGCAGAACACTTTGCTTTTGTGCTGTGGATATTTTTTTCTCCCCAGAATGTTTGAATACAAATGATTATTCCTCCTTGGCTCATTGTAAATTCTGCACCTGTATTCCACCACTGACAGTGAAGAAAGGACCAGAGAGCACGATTCCTCTCTAACATCTAGAAACTGTCCTCAGGAGACCGACCTGATACAAGACTATTAAAAACGTACAATCTTCAATATCAAATACCAGCAGAACAACAGTCCATGAATAAGAAAAGACTGAAGGAAACAGACAGAAATAGACTTGGCAGCAGGTCCAGAGTCTGTGAGTCAGTAAAACATATTCACCACAGACGAGAGGGGCTGAGAGCACGAGTGCAGACACTGTGTCATTCAGTCTGATGTTTGATCTCCCAGGACGAAGTTCTGAGCTCATGACGCAACAAGGATGTGCTTCGACTTCGTCCTGTAATTTCCTGCCGACAACAGGAGTCTGATCCCATTTCACCTCATTTTATCAACAATCAGAGCTGTTTTATCATCGACGAGCTGACAGAGCTGCGAGAACCTGAGAGGCTGACAGAGACTGTTCAGAGCAGCTCTTCACCACCACCAAGGCTACAAACAACAGGAACCATCACTCTCCAGCTTCCAGTCTTCTTCTGCTTCGTTTACTACGTTTCCTGAGCCGGAGGCAGGAAGCTGCATCTGGTCACCTGTTTACTCTGAAAATCAAAACTCTCACCCAAACTTTGCACCACCACTTCACATGTGGCAGCTTCAATGTAAAACAAGTCAGAAGCCAGCTACAGCTCATAAAGTTAGCACAGAGTTGAATCAGACATTTATCAATCCCAGCCGGAGACATTCTCCTGTTTCAACAAGCTTCCAGCTGCTGCTGATCGCTGGCTGCTGGGTTGGAGTTGACTCTGTGGTAAGTCTGTTGATTGACACCAGCTCAACAGTGAATGATGGCGGCGCCCCCTGCTGCTCAGGGTCAGTCAGCATAATGACGCTAAGATTCAGCACGCTTCTTGTTTCTCTGCCACTTTGATAAAAATCCATCCCATTTCACATTTCAACAGGCTGGCAGTGGACAGAGGACAGGAAGTCAGAGGAGAGAGGAGGACTGACAGGCAGCAGCGGTGTCCAGCCGGGACACGAACAGGAGGCCGAGATCACAGGAAGTGACATCAGAGAGCCATTCTTATATTCTTATGGCACAGTGCATTTTGGATCTGCTGCAGTGGCTCATGACCAATAAAACGAAGAGTGAGAATTAGCACTTTAACAAATAAACAAGCTTTAGTTTCAGTTGTCTGTGTCCAGGTTTTCACACACAGCTGAGTGCTGCTGTGATCTGTGTGAGTGTGATGCTTCCTCACCTTTACCTTCTTGCTGGAGGCCGGCGTGCTGAGGCCGCCCTTGGTCCTGCAGAAGAGCGGCGTCGGGGCTGCAGCGTTGCTCTGGAAGGTGATGAAGGCGGACTCTGGCGCCGACGACGTCTTCGCTTTCTTTTGGGACTTTTTCGTGCTCAGAGGTGTGGACGGCTCTGCAGGATCCTGCAAAGAGAAACCAGTCAACTCTGTGTTCAACTCATTCTGATCTGAACCATTTAACCTCATCAAATACTCACACTGCCGAGCTTTGTTTTCTTGACAGCAGCCTCTTCTTCGGAGACGCCATTGACGGACGCAGCCGCCTCCAGCTCGTCGGCCTCGAACTCAAACACCACAGGGATCTTCCTCTTCTTGGCCGGTTTCCTGGACGAAGACACGACCTCAGTTTGGTCCTGTGGAAGCGCTGCAGCTTCACTGCCGACCACCTGGGCCTGACCTTTGACCTCCTCCACTTGGGCTGCCGCCTGCTTCGTTTTCTTCTTCTTCTTTGCTGATGTGGTGGTAGTTATACTCAGCGGGTTCCCAGCATGCCTCTGTGCAGGCTCTGCTGCCTCCTCGTCCACTGTGGTCCCTCCTGCTTTCTGATTGTTCTTCCTTTTCTTCTTCAGAGGGGTGACGGTGCTTTCACCTGCAGCAGGTGAAGCTTCCAGTGTTGAATCCTCCTCCTTCTTCTTCTTCTTCTTCTTCTTTTGAACTGTGCTGGCATCTTCCTCAGCAGCTGTTGTGGTTTCAGCCTCGACCTCTGAATCAGCCTCAACCTTTGCTGCTCCCTCGGCTTTCAGCTTCTTTTTCTTTCTCTTCTTCTTGGCTGAGGTTGTGGACTCGGTCGGGCCGTCGTCTTCTGTGCTCACACCATTCACCTGTGATCCACCCTCCTCTTCCTCCTGATTCGTCTCAGCGCTCAGGCCCTTCTTCTTCTTCTTCTTGCCGGGGGTGGTGGTGTCAGTCTCCGGTGTTGTGCTGTTTCCTGCTGACTCCTCATTACTTACTGCTGTGATCTCTGCAGCCACAGTCCCATCTGTTTCTAACTTTGTCTTCAGGCCCTTCTTCCTTTTCTTCTTCTTCTTCCCTGAGACTGTGGCATCGGCGTCGGAGGACGTCTCCGGCTCACCTGCTGGATTGAGCTCAGACGTCTCCGTCTTTGTCAGGTTCTCAGATTGGTCCTTGTTGTGGCTCGAGCAGGGAGTCGGTCGGCTGCTTCCCTCTGTGACTGTACCTGAAGGCTCAGGCTCCTCGGGGAGGGGCAGAGTTTCTGACGGACCCTCTGGAGCAGCTGCCTCTGTCACTTTGACAGATGAGACTGAAGTTTGCATCTGTGAATCTTCAGTCTCTTTAATTGTACTTTGAGCCACAGTCTGCTCCTGTTCTGGCCTCTCTGTGAGTTCACCTTCACCCTGAACCGCTTTCTTCTTCTTCTTCTTCCTCTTCTTTTTCTTCTTCTCGTCATTATTTGTGGTTAGGTCAGCTGGTTCACTCTCATCTATTGCAGAGTCCTTGTTTTGCTTGTTGAGTGTGGAGGTCTCCTTTCTCTTCCCTGAAGCGATAAAGACAGTTCAATTCAACATCAGTTACTTGTCATGCATGAATTTCATTTCACGTTATTAAATGGAAGGAGAAAAAAGTGCAGTTTCATTTCTGCTAAAAACAGACTCGAGGACAAACTGGAGCATCAAACTGAGGAACGAGTGTGACTGTAATTTCTATTTGTCGTTACTGTCGTTGAATGATGTTTGAGCTTCACTGTGCAATAATTAACTGAAGGTTAAAACAAAAACATGGTCGTTTTCCTCCATTTTACTAATTGTTCATGTGTTTTCAGTTCTTGCTGTACATTTGAAAACGTTGCACAGCCTCGAGGTAAATGCACCAACATGACATACCTTTGCTTTTCTTGGCTGCTGGCGCTGCCTCTTCATCCTCCTCCACACGACCTCGTCCCCTCTTCATCCTCTTCCTGCTGCCGAACATGTCGTCGTCCTCATCTGTGGAGACCTCCTCTGGATACTCATCCTGAGGGAAGACACCTGAGAGGGAATCCAGGAGGAGACGAAGTGAGACGGACAAGGTCTAAGAACGGCTACTCTGTTTTCATGAATATCAACGTGTGAACGAAGACGACATCAGCTCCTACCTTCGCTGAGGTCGCGCAGTCTGTCGATCAACACGAGACGAGAGAGGAGAAGAAAACAAGTCAGTCTGGATTCAAGCAGGATAAACTACAAAAATGAACCGTTTTCTTTTGCTGCATTAGTTGGATCAAAGGTTCAACACCAACACAGCAGCTGAGACACAGCCCGCCCCCCGGCAGAGGGACTGGATGCTGATTGGCTGGTGTGCAGCAGTAAACACTGATCCTTCATCTATAAAAACTACCTCAACCGAAGCACTAGGAAACATCTGATGCTGAATGTCTCTGACTTCCAGCAACGAATGAATGTATTTGATTTTTGTTGGAGCTGAAACAATTATTTGATTATGAATTGGTTATTGACTGAAAGTAAAACAATTTCTATAATGAAGGAAAGGTGATTAAAATGAAAGGAGCTCTGAAAATTCCTAATTAAAACTACTGCCTTGAACTGCTTTCACATTAGAACCCAGAGAGCCGGCTGCTGGCCGTGAGCAGAGCAGAGACGTTGTTACTTCGATCAGTAACACCTGCCGTCTTCTGACTGACACATCAAAATATCTGGTGTGAAACAGCAGCTAAAACACAGTGAGTCAAGGTCCCACTGATCTACAGAGAACCTGAAAAATAAGATCCAGGTTGTAACAAGCAAAACCAACCTTTAATTAAAGGAAATGATTGAAACATTTCTCAGTTTCCTGCCAATGGGTTTTTCAACACTGAGTTTTTTGGTTTTTCAGTGTTGTTGGTGCTCTCTCATTAAAACAGCCCACTGTAAAAAGACACACACACACACAAACACGCATACACAGTACAGTGTTGGAGCTTCTACTCACACTTTGATGATTTTGTAGAGTCTCTGTCTGTTCAGGCTCGGCGTGCTGCTGCGACTGGCCAACTCAAACAGCCTGTCTGCCAGAGCCGCGTAGTCAAACTAAAACACACCAACGCCTCATTAGAAACAAGAGTTATTTTGAAAATGAATGCGTTCAACATCTAAATCACACTGACGAGTAAAAAACATCAGGATTCACATCTTTCTGAAGAACAGACAGAAACGTTGTGATAAAAGCTGACTGGTCCATAAAAGACCAACAGAAAATTAGAGACAGAATGAATAACACAGTAATCACACGGCAATTTCCTGAAAGCTATTTACACATTTTACAAATAGGACACTTCGCATTAGTGCAAGCCAATTTCAAAACAAACAATCAGTCTCCACACTGATTTTCTTCCCTCCAAGCAGCAATCGTCATTTTGCTCAAATGATCTGTTTGCAGACTTCACCTGCAGGACCGGTCCCACGTCGTCGTCACAGGGTGTCTCTGTGTCGGACTCTCCCAAGTGAAGAAGCTCATCATCATCATCATCGTCCTCACCATCGTCCTCCTGCTCTTCTTCTTCTTCTTCTGATTTATTGCCTGGAAACAAAAAAGTCATTGCAGCACATGAAGCTCACTGTGTGTGTGTTGCAGCAAACAGGCGTCCTGCAGTTAATGTGACTGTTTATCACATAAAATAAGACAATTCTGAGCAGAAGGTTTTTATACACAATTTGTTTGGTTGATAAAAATCACCTGATTCCACACAATATGCCAACACACATCTTTGTGAACAACTCACCATTTGTTACTTTAGAATTATAGAACAATGAGTCATTTGTGCATGTGTCATTAATCAGTCGTTCATGCAAATAGCCAACCTCTATAAAAGGTGCAGGTTGTAAAACTCTGGGGTTTGGTTGGAATTTGGAGATTATTTTTAACATTTAATAGAGCGAGCGAATTATGTTGGAACAGAAATCCAGTTCAGCTGATAGTTTCCGTACCGTTAATCTGCTTCCCCGTCTTCTTCTTGCCGGCTGGTTTTCTGGTTGTTTTCTCTTGGAGCTGGTCTTCGTCGTCCCCTTCAGAAGCCTGTCCTGAGTCTGAGTCTGAGGCCTCAGCTGCTTCCACCTCCTTCATCAAATCTTCAATGGCGAAGGGAGCCTGGTCAATAATAGTGCTGAAGATGCTGTTGCAGATGGCTCCGAGCAGAGTGCGACTGGTGGGACATCAAAGAAGCAGCAGATGAAAGAATGAGCGGGCAGGAAGTGGTGAGGAAGGACGTTACCAGCAGAACAACACAGAGACAAGCTGCTTCAGGGTCAGAGCATCTGTGCAGGCTGAGACCTGGACAAACAGCCACGTTTGACTGAAGTGAATCAGTGTCACCGAATAAAAAACATGCATCTATGGTGTGTTTCTACTGTGACCAATTAGAAACTGCACAGTGACTGTGAAACGCAAATCCACTGAATAATCCACAGATGTTCTGGAAAACAGTCAAAGACAGATGTGGTTTTAAGTAAATTATGTTTCTACAACTCAACTAAACTGGAAACCAAAACTTTCTCACATGACATCAGCATTGTTCACTCTCATTAATTGCTGGTAACTAATTACAGATTTCTAATGTAAGAGACGGCTTCACAGTAAACCAGCAGAAGGCTGAGCAGACGTGGACTTACTCCTTGGTTTTGGCAGCTGTTTTGCAGAACGGCTCGATGAATACCAAGTTCTGATCAGCTGTGAGCTGTGAGGAGAGAAAAACATCACATGTGGATCATTGTGGAGTTCATGTCTTTCCTCATGATGACATGCTGGAACAACTGGGGCATGAACTGATCAGTTGATCAAGAGAAGATGACAAAAGTACTTCTGATAATTAGTTTTTAACCTACTTTTAAAAATAAACCTGAATCAGATTAAACAAACGTTAAACGTCAAAGTGTCTTAAAACAATTAAGGAACAAGACAAGAGTCCCTGAGAGGCTGCACCTCGAATACATGGAGCAGCTCCATGACAACGCCTCCAAAAGCTGTCAAGATATTTCACTCTGGACAAGAACTGTCGACCTCACGGTGGCGCTAGAGGACCAGTCAGTACAGAGTTTCATGGTAATCAGTCCAATAGTGGAGGACCAGAGGCCAGAGGCCAGAGGACGGACTGACACAGTCCTGCAGCCGGCACAGATCAACATCCATGACTGTTGGAACCCAGCTGCACTTTCAAAGCTCATCAGTTCTGATATGTTCTAACCCTATGTTCAATACGACTCTCAAACCCAACACGTTTGGCTCTGCTTATTTTCACGAGCTACTAGATCCAAGTACTGAAGGACACTGACCTCAGTGACGCAGCTGCCCATGAGGTCAAATAGACTAATTCCAAAAGACATTTCTGTTGACAAGATGCTCAACAAATCCATACAATAAAACAGACTTTCAATACATAGTAAAAGATGTGCAGTTAAATATGTATCTGCCATATTGAAATCAAAGCTGTAGCCTAATAAATTCATTAAGTCCCTGTCACGTCCATGTGTCTCTGTTTTAACCAGCACCATGAATCCATGTCTACTTCATCTCATCGACCACAGCAAAAAAGCCATTCTATTATATTTCAAAGGAAGGATGAGAACAAGGGATCAAATGGACTCATACCACAGAGCCTCCTTCAACAAGCGCCTGAAGAACTCAGCCACACAAATGTCAACCTCAAGTGTCTGTTATTGTCACAAATTCCAGGAAGGTGTTGCTGCTCTACCTCTTCTGTGCCCACAGCTGCCAGTTCAGTCATATAAAGGTCCAGGATGTGGAACTGCAGGCCGCTGGGCGCCGCGCTGCTGCTCTGCAGGAGCTGAGCTGTCAGCAGCTCCAGAAACCGAGCCACCACACTGAGGAGACACAGTGCCAACAGTTAACCACACGAACACGAGCAACACGGTCCTGGAGACTCTGCTTCAATACATCACCTGCTCTCCCACTTCTTCCTCTTCAGCATCTCAAAGGTTTGTCTGAACATGAAGCGAACCAGCTGTTAGAGAGAATGAAAACTGGTCATGTCATCGAAACAGCAGCAGAAGAACATGAAAGACAGTCAAAACAGGCTCATTTGTCATTTTAATCTGGACCTATCAGATCTAAGATGTTCTGGTTTTCATTAGCTCTATTCTATCTTGGTTCATGAGACTTTGATTCATATAATATGACATAAGCATCCTAATGACATCATATGGAAAATCATGAAACTGAGAGTTTGCGTTCGTGTTCAGAGATCATGAGAAAACACAAAATACATTGTTAGTCCAAAGACTGATTCCAGAGTAAAACTCCTCCAGGACTCTCTTCACACTCACTTGGTAGAACTTGTCCATCCGCAGCCTGTCGATACCCGTCCACTCTCTTTTGAGGGTTTGCAGGAAGCTCTCCAGGTACAAAAACTCTGCGGGGAACAGCACAACAACAACAACAACATCAGCATCAACATCAGCATCAAGAGAAGCACAAGGCCATCCCCTGGTTTACTTGCTCTCACTAAATCTCAGGACTTCATTTAATCACACATTGGTCACTCACGTCCGTCGCCGTCCTGGAAGCTGTGGATCAGGCCGGAGATCTGCTTCGACAGCTCCTCCTGCAGAAGGAAAGCAAAGACTGCATGAAACATCACATCAGGGAGGAGGAGGGGGCTGGTTGGACGAACACGATCATAACCATGTTCAAATTTCTCCGATTTAGACTTTGAGTCGGTTTATAAAGACCCATGTGGAATTTTGACGCCAATTGAAAATCAGTATTTATTCAGTGATTGTCTTGATATTTCTTTTTTTTATAAAAACATTTAGGACAGTCATGTTTTTGCAATGACCACCATGAGTCACTGAATCCATTAATCAACTGACCTAAAGTGA
The DNA here is from genome assembly GCA_037975185.1 of Centropyge bicolor. Lineage (NCBI taxonomy): Eukaryota > Metazoa > Chordata > Actinopteri > Pomacanthidae > Centropyge > Centropyge bicolor. The sequence goes on along the minus strand of JBBMOC010000215.1, from coordinate 150,050 downwards.
ATCACTGTAATTGTTTAATCAAGCAGGTAACAAATATTCACTGATCCCAGTCTCTCCATTAAGAAGATGTGCAGTTTCTTTACTTTTATACTATTTCTAATTTAATGTATTGGTTATTTTGCACAAGCAGCCAAAAAAAAAAAAACGTGGAGATGTCACATTGGGATTCTCAGTGTAAACACTGTACAAAGGTTGAACCAGACAGACAGACTACAAGCACAGAAAGCGACACAGATTCCTCTGAGCAGCAGTTAATGAGAACAGAAAAAACAACCAGTCATTAGTAAAAGAAAGTGACCAAAAGTGTAGCCAAATCTGAACCAATTTTAAAAGGAAACAGGTTCCTGTTTCACTGACAAATGCTCAATAAAGTCTGAAACAAGTTGCAAAAAACAGAGGGTTGTTTTTAGGGGGGGTTTTTTGCCTGCGTGATCTGACATGTTTTCTGGTTTGTTAAACAGACTCTATATTCTCTGTACATTAGAAATGATTAACTTATTACAGTAATTTAAAGGAATAAGACCCTCTCTCTTCTGTTTAAGCTTGTGCTGCTGCAGCCTTCATGCTGATCTGGATTCAACATTAAACGTTTTAAGAAAAGTTACCGGGTCCAAACTAGTCTGACTGCTGATGTGACTTTGACAGAGAAGTGTCTTGATCCGTATTCCAGCAGGAAACAAACGCAATGACGTGAGTCTGAGAGGATGTGTAAATGCTCTCTGTGTAGATCCACCTGTATGTTGTCCTGCTGTGTGTCAGTAGTGGAACTTACCTGCAGCAGCGGCTTGTCCTGCATCCACAGGCAGTAGAACAAACCCTTCCACAGCTTGAGCAGCTCATCACCTGTGAATCCACCTGAACACAGGACACAAGACTGTGACACATCTCCAGGGTCCAGAACAAGTAAGAGATCTTAATATTGCCATTACAGTGAACTGGTGCTCAGCAGGAACATTAGCCTCTGACCTGAAAGCTAACTTTCCTTCACATGTGCACAAGCTAACTGTTAGCATGTATTTAGCACACGGATGTTTCAGACTAGCTCCAGTTTTAAACAAGGATTTTATTTGAAAATCAACCAGTTCATTAAAACATCAATGTCTCGTATCCCTTGATTTTCAGACAAAGTTCGTGCTGGTCGTGTATCTGCCCAGGTGTTAGCAGCTCAGTTAGCTAGCTGGCTACCGCCGCCAGGTCAGCTCACCTGTCGCCTTCTGGGACCTGACATTGATGTATTTCCTCAGTTTCTTGATGGCTTTGGTCCGGACCGGCTTCTCGTTGGAGGCTAACCTCTGGGCGAACTGGACCTCCGGCTCCTGAACCGACGCCATGTGGACACTCTCCTCTCTCCTCCTCTCTGCTCCGTCGCCTCCACACGTTGGTTTCTCTCCGTGCGGCGCGGGCTGATGACGTCAGAACCCAGTCTGGTTGTACTGCTACACAGCGCCGCACAGCGTCAGCATCTGACGTTCACTACACAAACAAAAGTTCTGTAGAAAAAACCCATCATCTTAGTTATCAAATGAAATGTGGAGAGAATGGCAAGTAAATCCAGTCTGACTCTAATACAGCAGCTTGTTTCTAACTATCTGATCTGAGCTGAACAAAATGTCCTTTACTGAGGACCAGAGAAACATACAGAGACAATGTGATGCAGAGACATAGAGGCTTATTGTTATTTATCCATATCCACATAGATGATGGACATTGTTTGAGCTCTAAATCATTTTTAGTACAGATGTGACGTTGTTATACTTTAAATCTGAGTCACGTGATAAAACAGATTTTATGTTGACGTGAGTCGGTTTCAGCTTAAATGCATCCTGATTTTCTTCAATTGCTCCTCGGGCATAAATAAAGTTTTTTGAATTGAAATGGATTGATGATGCTGCAGAGACAAATGACAACCAGTGACTCTCGGTCTCTCTCTCTCTCTCTCGCTCTCCCCTTTCTCTCTCCCTCTCGCTCTCTCCGTTTGAAGTCAGTCTCTCTCTCGCTCGCTCGCTCTCCCCTTTCTCTCTCTCTCTCCCTCTCGCTCTCTCTCCCTCTCGCTCTCTCTCCCTCTCGCTCTCTCTGTTTGAAGTCAGTCTCCCTCTCTCTCTCCCCCCTCTCTCTCCCTCTCTGTTTGAAGTCAGTGTCTCTCTCTCATTGAGGAAGTGGAAACATGTCGCCGAGCTGAGGACAAACAAACATCAAACCGTCGTCGTTTCCCGGTTCAGGTAAAAACTCATCAGCAGGATTGAGGCGGATGTTTGTCCGGACCCGCATCAGGTCCGGACCTGATCCGGGTCCAGACCGAGGCTGGATGTTTTAGCAGCCGTTGAACTGAGACTCGAGCTCGTCGTTAGCTGCGACTCACCGCCGCTTTGTTTCCAGCGTCAGGCGGAGTTTAACGTCAAATGTTTCCTTATCAATCATAAGCTTCATCTCGTGTAAGTCTATCGATGGGTTATTGATTACTGAAGGTCGTGTTGGATCCCGGCTGCTGGTCGGTGTGTGCTGGGGGCAGTGGGAGGCTCGGCAGCCTTCAGAAACCGTCCACGTCCCGACGGTCCGCCGCTCCCAGCCTCAGCCCACAGCGCAGCGGTGCCGGATAAAACCTGGGAGTCTGTGACCGAGGTCTGGTTGGGAACAGAACTGAGGCTGGGCTGCAGCTGGACCCTCTGGTTTGGTGAAACCAGGAAGCTGCTGCTGATGCCTGCGTGTGTCGCTTGTGATTCTAATGATCAGGGCTTTGATTTGCTCAGACCTGGTTCCTGCTGTAGAGACAGGCGGATCCATGCAGACCTGAGCAGACACCATGTCTCCATCATGCTTCCATCATGCTTCCGTCATGCTTCCATCATGCTTCCATCATGTTTCCGTCATGGATGGAGATGCGTGTGCTGAGTGCAGGTGTGTGTCTGGGGCGCACGTGAGGATGTGTGACTGAGGTGTCAGAAGGTGTCAGACCTCTGTGGGTTTGTTTCCTGCTGGACTTTGTGCTCGTCTAATGAAGTTTACTGATAGAAAATAATTTAAGAAAAGTCCTGTTAAATACCAGATATTTGCTGCTTCTGTGCTTTGTGTTGGCGCCTTAAAGCCATAACCCACAGGAATCAATCAATCAATTATTGTTTCTCTTTTTCTGATCCAGAGGCCAAAATGTCATGTAATGAAACGATACACAGACAAAACAAATGGTGAGTTCATGAACTTGGTAATATTGATGATGTTGATTCAAGATCATGAGTCATCGAGTACATTGATCAGGAATCCTGCTGGAAAATCTTCTAATGGCATCAAAGCAGACGTGTTTGCACATGGAGAAAACTCATGGTCAGTGTTTAGGCAGAAATAGAAATATTCTCTGGGTCTCAATTAAGCTGAAGAATAAAACGTCCAATGAGTCTTTCACATTCTCGTTGAGCCTTTATGTTAATTTTGACCTTTTCATGCTGATGGATTTCAGTGTCTCCTGTTTTATGTCTTCACTGATGCTCTTTGTCCCTGCTCTTCGTTTTTCTTCTTCCCTCACTCCTCTCTCTGTCTTGTCCTCTCTTTCAGAAACCAGACTGTCCGTCCAGCTCAGGCGCCTCCGTGTCGGCCATGTGTCCTCCTGCTGTCCGTCTCCCAGCAGCTTCCTCTGAGGTGAAGACGAGCCGAGGCAGCGCCACCACGTCTGCGTCCTCCTCGTGAGCCTCCTCAGCCTGAGCTCACCTCGGCCGCCCGTCACCGTCCTCGTCCACGCTTGAGTCCAGACATGGCCTCGGTTCCTCCTGGGATCCGCCTGCTGGTGTCCTTCGACAGGGACCAGTGGTGAGTCTGCCTGTCCTCTCTGTCCTCTGAATATTTTTAATGACTTTTCAGTCTTTCTCAGTCGATGTGTACTTGATGTGAGAGTGTGAATTGTTTTGTATCGTGGACTTTTCATCACAGTCAGACCTTTTCTCTCCCTCTGTGCTGAGCTGTAAAGTCAGGCAGTGCATTCATGTGATGCTCAGACGAGTACAGGAAATACTGCATTCTACAGAAGGCTTTCACCTGAGCAACACACCCTGTCACAGTGGAGGTGCTGCGATTAGACCGGGAGCGTTCCTGAGCATGAGTCACTGATGGTAACAAAGCCACATCAATACTCCTGCTGGATGATTTGTCCCGTCAACACACACACTGTTGTGTGTTTTGACTCAGTCTCTCTCACATCGTCCTGCCTGTGGAAACACTCACCAGACCAAATGTGTATGAATCCACAGCTGGAAATGCTCCTCCTGTTTGATTCACATTTTTAAAGGGACTTGCTGATTTTAGATCAGTAAATTAATGTCAAAAAACAAATTGTCTTAACTGAGGCAATAAAGTAACTTTTTAATGAGCATTTTGAAGAAGGGTCAGTTGAAAGTGGAAAGACTGCAGTTAACAAAAACCCTGTTATTACTGGATTTGTCTGAACATTATGAAATATTTTACCTCCAATTCAACTGGCAGAAAGGACTGAGCCTGTGTTGTTTCTGATGCAAGCTGGTCTCTCTCAGAGCACATGAACAGTAATGTTCATGGAAACCACACGATAAATGTCCCTGACACAGAAAACCTGCTCAGGTGAAGGAATTCCTGCAGCCGGAGGCTAAACTGTCTGCAGTGCTTTAGTGCCCTGTGCATGACAAAGCACAGCTATATGTAAGTCCCCTGAAGCTCGTACAGTGTCCATTAAAGAAACGAGAGCCGGAGCCTGAGGCCACAGCAGGATGTTGAATAGTGCCTTTATGTGCAGGAAGCTTCTGTGGATTAGTCTCCTCGCTTGGGAAGCCATCCGTGCACGGCGGGTGCACAGATATAAATTCTGCTCAGGCTTTGCTGTCTCATTCATTCACTTTTTATCAGATCTTATTTCACCTCTTGTAGTTTTCACTCATCCACTGCTCGTCTGAAGCCTCTGCTTCTTCACTGTCAGCTCAGTTGTGTAGAAGCTCTTGTCTTTCTGACTGTGTCCTTTCAGTGTTTTCTAGATTTCAGTCTTGCACCTTTTCAAGCTTGTGTCTTTATTTCTCATTCATACGTGGTCCGGTTCTTGTTAGTCTGACTGTGTGTGCAGCTGTAGGCTGAGTGTGGCGTCTGCCCAGGGGCCGACGTGCAGGGAAGCCGCTCGTCTTGCGTCACAGTGCTGCTAACTCACATGGTTTTATTGCCTCAGAGATCGAAGAGCAGTGAACGCAGCACCGGTGTGAACTCACAGCCACGTATTCAAATGGACCAGACAGAAACAGGGACTTTCTGTGGCCCCGACATCAAATGTGCATCCTGACTAAACGTTCTAATAGTGTTTACAGGCCGCAATTTCATAGTGCGTCATTAACTTTTCTGCCACATAAGAGCTTTGAAAACGTCTCCTTAATAAGACAGCCATGACAGGCGGTGGGTTTGAATGAGTTTGTTTTTCTCTGGCTCGTGCAGCTGGAGCTCACAGTCCTGTGACGCCTGTGTCAGGGCCGTGTCTGCCTGTTGTTTTCTGTCAGCCTGCTACACTCGGGACGCACTGACACACACTGGAACACACTCGCAGCGTGTCGTCCGTCCAGCTGTTGCATAAGAATGTTCCTCTCAAACTGCTCTTTGGTCGATCTGCCGTCTCTGCTGCAGAAGAACCGGCCCAGCGTCTGTCTGAAGGACAGAGGCATCGACTGTGTGCTCTCCAGCCAGCTGATGATTACCAGCAGCTCCGCGTTACCACTGAGCGCGCACACACACACACACACACACACACACACACACACACACACACACACACACACACACACACAGACAGTTCATTTCCCAGCTGGACCCATGCTTCACATAAATACATAAAATCAGAAACACTGAGCAGATGTCAGAAACGCAGCTCATTGATAAGTGACATGACTGAGAGATAAAGCAAACACAGTGAAATGCACACAGTGAAGTTACAGGATGTCCTGTATGTGTGAGACAGCAGGAGGGTGTAACATGACAAGTGATGAAGTGATGTGTTTGTTTTGGTGCTTGGATTTGTGCAGAGTCCAGATGGCTCCGTCAGCTTTCTTTAATCATATCTGTGCTGGTTCTTCTGTGGCTGCAGAGCCAGTCGAAGCCTTTATTGTCATTTGCAAACAAGTTTCCTGTAAACTGAAATTCTTCCTTTGTTCTTCCGCTCTAAAGGCCATTTTCCAATCAAACACAAGGTATAAAAGTGATATATCTGTTGGTGATACTTGGTGTGTCCTGAAGAAGAAACTGCAGGATAATAGCCTCATCACACGTGTCCTTTGTCATTCAGACCTCAGCCACACCTTCAGGAGCTTTTTCCTTGTGTGCCTAAATATGTCACAACACTTTGTCGTCTGAGGCGTGTTGAAATCCCGCTCGGCCAGATGTGGGAGGAGGAACCGGTGGTGGAGTGCGTCACACTCACTCTGCCTGGTGCTTACATTGGTTTTATGTATTTGCTTGTTGCGTAATGGCAGTGGGAGAGGCAGAGAATCAGCTGCACTCCACTGAGATTCTCTTAATGATAATCAAACATCCCTAAACACCATCTGCTCTCTGTGGCTGCTGTGGGGGCCGTCAGCTGTTTGTCTTGTGGGCAGTGAAGCTGTGAGCTGTCAGCGCCGCACCTCAAACAAAGAGTGAACATGCAGGTTTGATTGGGTTCAGGTTCACAGTCTCTGGTCCCCCCACCTCAGTGCTGCCCTCTTGTGTTTCCTCTGTGCAGGTACAGAGCTCTCACCTTCATCCTCACCTTCCTGCTCTACACCAGCTTCCACCTGTCCAGGAAACCCATCAGCATCGTCAAGGTGAAAGACACAGTCCTGAGCCCACAGAATCACACCCAGAGCCAGTTCACTGCAAACACACACACCAACAGCAATACCATGCAATTACTCTAGTACAGGCTGTTTGTGTGTGTGTGTATGTGCTGTCAGTTGGAAGTTCTCTAACTTTGTCTCAGATAAAGAGGTAAATACTGATACAACACAGGACACACACACTTGACCTGATGCGTTTATCTTTCTTTTACTTATCTGTTCATTCATTCAAATTAGATTTACTCTTGATTTAGATTTACTGTTTACTCCTCAGCTTTTTCCGGGTGTTTTCTGGACGACTCACTGATGCTCTGGTTCTTTTGTATTGACAGAGTGAACTCCATAAGAACTGCTCCTCCGTCAGTGAATTAGCCACCGTGGCCTCCGGCGGCGTTGGCGGCGGCGGCGGCGGTGGCGGCCAGCAGCCCTCACTGCCGTCTCTCCACACAGACATGGACTGCAGCTGGAAGCCGTTCGGTTCGTACCTGCTGGACTCTGGACGCTCTGGGGATTTTCTTTAAGAGAGACTGAACAGAAGAAACAGTATTATTAGTTGTATTACTGAATCACAGTGATGTTGTTGTTCTATTGTTGCTTTACTGTCCCTTCAGCACCTTTTTCAAGAAAGTTTAAAATCTGAATCTTTTTTAGCTGTGAGGGCAGAACCTGCATAAAGAGCAATAATCAGAGCTGAGGATGAACTCTGCTTTCTGCTGTCAGATAAGAGGAACTACAAGCAGCTGCTGGGAGCCATGGACTACTCCTTCCTCTGTGCCTACGCCGTGGGAATGTATCTCAGGTAAGACAGAGACAGAGAGGGCAGTTTTATTCTGAGCAGGTGAAGCGTGAGAAGATGACCGAGGAAAAAAAGAAATAAATATAAACTGAAAAAAACATTTGTTGCAATTATGTCAACTGAGACACATGGTGGTGAAAATCAGTGAAGCCTGTCAACAGATTTATCAACCACTTTATAAAGTCAAATGGCTGAGACAAAAAAACCTTTTACAGTTGACACCAAAATTCTGTCTTTATCTGATCTGTTATTTGAATAAGGGTTAGAAGGTTTGAAATGTTGCCTTTGACATCAGCACTGAGCGACATTAAAAGCCTAATTAACAGTTTGACTTTCAATGTAACATGAAAGAATTGGATTTCACAAACTAAATTGCTCAGAAAATGTCGACAAAAAGGGCGAGAACTTAAATGTGTTAAAGCCCATTCATCCACATTTTGTTCTTCTTCTTTTAACTGTCACCTTGTTTGACAATGTGTGAAACCTTTCAAGCGGATCTTTAACAAAAGAAAATCTCTATTCATCTCATCTGCACTTCTTGTTCCTGCTTCTCTTTCCTTTCATCAAATCAAATCTAATGTACTGGTTTGATCTGGTTCTACAGTCGTGTGGTGTCAGATGTTTTTCTTTCCACTCAGTGAAGTTGTTGAAGTGAAGACTGTATATAAATGCTCTTCATCTGTCACCGTTCTCCTGGACCTGGATCAGCACTGGAAATCTGTCTTGTGGTGCAAAATGCTTGAACACTGTTAACTGTAAACTGACTGTGTCGTGGTTAACACGATGTGGCCTCTGTGCAGCGGCATCATCGGGGAGCGCCTGCCCATCCGGCTGTACCTGACAGTGGGTATGCTGACCAGCGGCCTCTTCACCTGCCTCTTTGGACTGGGCTACGTCTACAACATCCACAGCCTGGGCTTCTATATATTCGTCCAGGTGAGACTCGTTAATAAATCACACAACAATCACAGGCCGTGAGGATGAATCACAGGTGCCCACGCACTCACGTGTCATCACACAGATAACAGGTAAAATAACCCTGTCACTCTTCCTCTGGTCACTGCAGGTGGCCAACGGCTTGGTCCAAACCACTGGCTGGCCCAGTGTCGTGACCTGCATCAGCAACTGGTTTGGAAAAGGAAGGTAGGACCTGATGGCTGCTGGCTGGTCTGTGGGACAGAGAGTGACGTCACTGACTCAGTCCACAGATCTGCTCCGTCACTCACCTGACACGTGCTCTCTTTGAGACAAGTTCATCGCCTCACAGAGATACATTTAGATTCTTTCAGTTTCATGATTGAACAATTTTCTTCTTTTCATAAAACCAGCCAGAACATCTCATTCATTATTATTTCTTCAAACATGAACCGGCTGCTCTTCAGCTGACATCGACTCTGCTGCAGACTTTGAACCACAGTGTCGTCTTATCTGCACGTCTCGTGTTGCACCTTGACTCTCAACAAACACTGACCTGCTGGGCTCCTGTCAGTTTGAAGGTTGTTAGCTCATTAGCTCATCGGCTGTAGCACATTGAACAGCTTCAGAACATACCTGCAGATCTCAGCATGGGTCAGTTAAGATGCCTTAGCTTCAGATTCTTCAGAACGCAGCTTGTTCCCCTGGTGTCTCAGACCTCTGACCCAGTCAGACGCTCTGAAGCTGAAGGATTATTATTTAGCTCCAGAGCCTCATATTAACTATGAATTTAAAAATCACTGTCATGATTTTTGTCTTCAAACATGGAGGACATGGACTAGCTGAGATTTCAGTTGAACCAAGCTGTAAGGTGACGGCTTGTTCACTTCTGTCTCTGTCCTTCGTCTCCTGTTTGACATTTGCTGCAGAGGCTTCAGACCCTCATCTTTGTTTTAGTGGTTTGCTGTGTTGGGAAAATGTTTTCTCGCTGGTGACCAACGGTAATTTAGGAAGCAAGTTTTGATTAGTTCTTTCCAGTGACTCCCAGTCCTTTCAGTAAACAGGGAGAATGAACAGAAGAGAATCTGCTGCGAGCTAAACTGACCAAGCAGCTGGGTTTGAAGCCTTTAGAGGAGTGAAGTGACTCCATGTAGCACACAGGAGCAGAGACATGACCAGCAGGAGGCGTTAGAGAGGACTCACTTCCTTCCCCTTCCTGATCTCTTCCTGTCAGGCGTGGACTCATCATGGGCCTGTGGAACTCCCACACCTCGGTGGGGAACATCCTGGGCTCTCTGATCGCCGGCTACTGGGTCTCCTCCAACTGGGGCCTGTCCTTCATCGTCCCGGGGCTCGTCATCGCCGTCATGGGCGTCGTCTGCTTCCTCTTCCTCATCGAACGTGAGTGCAGCCTCCTCATTGGCTGGAGGGCTACAATGTGTTAATACTTTGTTGATTGACGTGGATTTTTGTTGTTGTCTTCGAAGGATCTTCCTCAGTAAAGATCTTTGCCTCGAGTAAACAACAAGTCTTGATTACATAAAGAGAGCAGAGTAATTAGCTGAGACGTCCGGCTGTCTGTTTGCAGGCTGACTGAAGGATAGAAGCAGAGTTTACATTAACATTACTGCATCTTTTCCCTTCTCCAGATCCAAATGACCTGAAGAGCATGTATGCTCAAAATTCTTCTCCCAGCAGGAATGTGAGTACACTTAGTTTCTGCTCATCTGCTCTAGTTAATGGAAACTGTGTTTGTAGTGATGATTCTTTGTAATATAAAATAAAATAAAAGTGCCTTTGAAATAGTGAAACATCAGTTTGTGAGCGGGTTTTAAAGCTGTCGCTCCTCAGTAGGAAGGAAGTCAGAAAGCAGAGAGAGACACACTGTTGGTCTTTTCATGAGATCAGCTGATCCTTCAGTGCCTGAAACAATGAGGAGGAACAGGTGGGAATGATAATGTGATGTGTTGTTTCAGGTTCCTACCAAGAGTTCCAAGAGCTGGAACGGAGTGAATGGACACACTGAGGTCTATCTGCAGTACAAGGACAACAAAGCCCAGGTGTGTGTCGCTGCGTGCACGTTCATACGCCATGTGTTGTGTCATCATGTGTGGTGTCATCATGTGTTGTGTCATCATGTGTTGTGTCATCATGTGTTGTACATTTGATGCTACTGTCTGTGAATATCTACGTTTTTCAGCCACACATCACCTTAATTCTCCTGAAAACTCTGATTTAAATCTGAATTTTTCCCATTTCAAACCAGAGACAAACACAGAAAACCATGTGCAGTAACTATAATGTAATTTTCATGTATGAGCACATTTCTTATATTGTGCATATTGAGAAATCGTGTTTTCATAACAAACACTTCAGAGGATCAGAGGTTGGATTTCCTGCCCAACGCTGCGGCCGGCTCTGCTTTAACATGTCGTTGTAATCCACTCAGGTGTACTACTTTTATGAAGATAGTGTTCAGAACAGGAAGGTCAGTCTGTCGCATGTTGTGGGGATGAGCTCTGAATCATCGTCAGGCTGAATCCAAACGTCCGTCCTCCGGCCTTTGTGGCACATCAGTAACACGTCAGGGTCTGGGGACGAACGCTGCAGACCCCATGGATTGTGACGGCCTCGGTGGGGGGGCGTTTGGATTCAGCCTCAGGGTTTCTGGAACCTTTCTGAAATGAGAGTTGGGTCGGGTTCACCTCATGAAATTGTTCTTTCCAGACGGCTCAGTCTGTCCGTCATTAGTGCCTCGGTCTGTCGGGTGAACCCTCCCCAACTGATGCACACAAATGTGTTGTATAACATTGTTTCATCCCAGAATAAAAGGGTGGTGTGGTAACTGTAATTGGTCATTAATTCCTCTTCACAGTTTGGCTAAATCTGTTCCTATCTTTCATTTATTATTGCACAATTTGTAAGAAGTCATAATTCAAATACTTGAATTTTCTGCATGAACGTAACTGATTTCTTTACTCGAAATTTCTCTGTAAAAATGACTGAGACATAAAATAAAAACTCGACTTCCAGTCACGGTTCATTCAGTCGGTGGAGTGATCTTCACCTTGCTTCTCTCTCTCCTGCAGAGCTACGACACAGAGCTGTTGTTGCCCCGGGACAGCGAGTGTGTCCCCGTCCAGCCCGTCGTGGTGGTGAAGAGGGAGTCAGAGCCGTCCCCCATCAGCTTCATGGGAGCCCTGCGCATACCAGTCAGTACACACACACACACACACACACACACACACACACACACACACACAAACACACCTGCTCCTCTACTTACAACCTTGGACCTAATCACACCTTATCACAGCTGAGTCCGCTGCCCCTGCTGGTCACTCTGAGCATCGCAGTCAGATCTAGTCTGTGAACATCACATGCTTCTACTTTAATCCAGCTGACACTTAGAGCCAGTGGAAACAAGCTGTGACATTCATATATCAGCTTTTACATTAGCTTATGTCGAGCTTCTTAACAAACTGTTGTTGGTTTAAACATTCAGCAGTTCCAGAGCAACATGATCCTTCATTGATGTGTCACACCCAGAGAGCTCAGGCTCCAGAGTCTGTCTGTAGAGTCTCTGCTGTTTGAATGTCTCCAATAGACTTTGTGGGAACATTTCTGGACTGATTTGTCTCTGGATCCAACTGGGTCCATTAAGTCAAGAGGAAATTATAGCAGTGAGGTTTTACTGCATCGGGCAGGTTTCATTCAGCCACAGGAAAATCTACTCGACCGACACCTTTTCATTAACATGTGACATTGGTCTCTGCAGGGGGTGATCGAGTTCTCTCTGTGTCTGCTGTTCGCCAAACTGGTCAGCTACACCTTCCTCTTCTGGCTGCCGCTCTACATCACCAAAGCAGGTGACGACCAACACGACTACGACCAGTGTTCTTTATTTCATCCGTTTTTCCACAGAATGAAACTAAATGAAACATCAAACTAAATGAAACTAAATGAGCAACAACAAGTGTTATTCCCCTCACTCCTCTGTGACCAGTTATAACTGCAAAGATCAGTATCTGTCTCTGCCAATTCTGAATTGGCTCTATATGATGTTAAACATTAACTTTGTGCCTCGGTGGCTGTCACGTTGATGTGCTGAGATCAACATCGTGACTTTTTGGTCAGATTGACTCGGCTGCTCATTGAGACATGTTCAATTTCCCTCAGATTAACATAAAGGCCTGCAGGCAAGTTAAAGAGGTTAGTGTGAAGACTGACAGAGGTGAACTCACACACAACTGTAACATTATCTGCAACGTGATCCCGAGCTGATATCTCAGCCTGTTGCCTCTTTGTGGTCATCTGAGTAATGTTCCCGTCCTGTGGGAGAGCGCGTGGGCCGAGCTCTGAGAGTTTTATTACCTCAACTCATGTGTCAGACAAAAGACTGTGCCAGAAAGAGACTGGCAATAATAGATTAGTGTGTGTGTGTGTGTGTGTGTGTGTGTGTGTGTGTGTGTGTGTGTCTCAGCTCACCTAGATGCCAAGAAAGCTGGGGATCTCTCCACCCTGTTTGATGTGGGAGGAATAGTAGGTAGGTGCTTTTGTTCATGTTTTCCTCTTATCTTGAAAGAGAGTGTGTGATGATTTTTCTTCCCACATTGGCTTAGTTTCAGTATTTACTTCCTTTTGAGCATTATTGTTTGTATGATGATCTTATGATGCTATTTTCGTGCCTCATTGCCTCTCCCTCTCTCTCTCTCTTTCTCTCTTTCTCTCTCTCTGCCTCTCTGTCTCTCTCTCTCTCCCTCCCTCCCTCTCTCTCTCTCTCTCTCTCCCTCTCTCTCTCCCTCTCTCTCTCTCTCTCTCTGTTGCACAGGTGGGATCTTGGCAGGTGTGATCTCTGATAAACTGGGGAAGAGAGCCACCACCTGTGCCGTCATGTTGCTGCTGGCTGCTCCCACAGTAAGTTTCCACTCATTCACTGAACCTCTAACGCTGTAGCTCTGCAGCTGCTGCACATTCTACCAAGTCCAGTTCTAAAAACATCGAGCTCGGTGACCTTGGACAATGTTCGATNCACACACACGCCCCTGCTCTTCATGTGCTCAGGTGCAGCGCTGGGCCCCCTGCTGGCTGGCCTGTTGTCTGCAGGTGGCTGGGATCAGGTCTTCTACATGCTGATGACGGCTGACTTCTTGGCTCTGTTGGTGAGTGTTTTAAAAAGCAGAAACAACAGAGGGGCCATTACCAGCAGGAGTTGTGTTTTCAGGTTGTTCTGCTGCCCCCTGGTGGCCAAAGAGATCAATGAATGCAGCTTTAAATAGTCTTTTAAGACAAATGGTTCAAATAGTTGAAAGTGTTTGTAAAAAAGTTGTTGTAAAATGTGTGTGTGCGTGTGCGTGTGCGTGTGCGTGTGTGTGTGTGTGTGTGTGTGTGTGTGTGCACGTGCAGCTTTTGCTACGACTCGTGACAAAGGAGCTGGCCTCAAATAAGTCCCGTCCCATCTCAGCTGTCGAGTAAGTCCTGAGTCCACTTTTCCAGACTCTCCTGCATGCTGTGCATATGTTGTCATTGTTTATATCATCTGGATCATTTTTGAGGAACATAAAAGCTAAAAGACAACATAGGTCAAAGAATGTGTTGGAGCTAAAGAGGGAACGACAGCAGAAACCCTCCAGGACAGTCAGATGTAAGCGTCTGAAGTGACTGAGACAAACCCCAGTAGCAGGTTAATGAGTGTGAGTCCTGAGCTGAGACGCTGGCACCGACTCCCACTTCTGAGTAAAACATTAGTGACCTGCATCTTAAGATCATTTGCTCTCCTGGACCGATCTTTTTTTAGCTCACAACATCGAGCAGGTGCTGGGAGGAAACACTGCTTATCGCTCTTTATTATTCTGCTTTATTATTCTCACCTCCCAACAGCTAATGTTAAATCAGAGAGAACCGGTCAGCTTCATGTGAAACGTCTCTGTGCAGGTGAAGGTCCAGATGTGGTGCCTGAAGGTAGAGAAAGTCTTTGTGAGGATCTCCTGCATGTTGTGCAGCGTTCACAGTGAACAGCCTGGATTCACTTCTTAAAGCACTGATTCAAAGAAGCACATGAAGAATTTAAACAGCGACAGGTCATGTGACTCCCAGATCGGAAGATGAACAAAATGTGTGATTTCATAGTTTCATTTATTTGCTGCTCAAATGTTTGCAGTGATTCTTCATGGGCAACAGGTTCAGTTTTCATTGAGCTCATTGTTCATTGACTGTAAAACTTAACGACTCCCAACTTATCAGTGTGGTGTTAATGTTTGTCTGTGCTCCGCAGGCTGAAGGAGCACTGAGCACTGTGACTGCACCCGGGCCATCCTGACCACTGCTCTCACTTCTGTAAGCCTGTGGCTCCGACAACAGCTGGACATCAGACATGAACACACACGCCTTCACAAAACTGTGTGTGTGTGTGTGTAGCTACAGTAGTTCACTGTAAACCAAACTGTTCCTGACGCTGTGGAACTCAACAGAACGCAGCCGATCTCAGTCTGAAGGATTCATCGATCTCCACACACACACACACACACTCACACACACACAGACACACAGACACACAGACACACACACAGACACACACACACACACACACAAACACACACACACACACACAAACACACACACACACAGACACACACACAAACACACACACACACACACACACACACACAGACACACACACACACACAAACACACACACTCACACACACACGCACACACACACACACAGACACACACACACACAGACACACACACACACACAAACACACACTCACACACACACACACACACAATCACACACACACACACACACACACGCACACACACACACACAGACAGACAGACACACACACACACACAGACAGACAGACAGACACACTCACACACACACACACACACTCACACACTCTCCCTCTCCACTTCCTGGTCTCCTACTGACCTACTTCCTGTGGCAGCCGTGTCCAGCTTGAACACCCACCTGCTCAGTCCCTCAGCGGACTGACAGAGCAGCCTTATGTTGACATGAGGACTTCACATAAACTAAAGCTGATGCTGATGTTGGATCGAATTCTCTGACACAGCCTCTTCCATGACTGTTCTAATGGTCTAACTGTGGTGTGACCCCACCCGTTCTGGGCAGACTCCTCCTCTTTCAGCACAGCGGAGCCCGACCTGAGCAGAGCGTCTCGAACCTTCTGTCCAAGCTGAACTCTTTTAACTCCAACACCAAAGGGACCATTTTAAATGTTCAACCTGAGCTCGGCCTCCCGGTGGGACCGGCGGGAAACCTCACCTGGTTTTGCACCTTTGACTCAAGCTCATATCTGCCAATGTCTGACTAGTCAAATAGATTGATCAGAGCTCTGAGGAGCGTTCAGAGTGTGTCCAACAGAAACAGGCAGGAGCCCACGTTGATTCTTAATTCAGTGTATATTTGTTAGGTCGTCGTCAGAAAACGTAACTGGACCACCGTCGCAGCTTCAGTGTCGCTGAGGAGTGACTGAACTGGACGGATGATTGGTCATTAGGAAAACGCCACAGGGCACCTTAAAGGCTCGGTTCAATCACCTGCCTCTACTTCGATCTGTCAGTCAGATGGTTCTGCTTTTACTCGTCCAGGTTTTCAGCCGTCCCTCTTTGTGATGTCTGTCTCCATCCAAGAACCATGATGGTGGATTTAAATGGGGATTCTGGCGACATCTGTCCAGAAACAGTTCTTCAAAATCATCCACAACCACAGAAAGTTCCAGTGTCATATTTTAATGCTTTGAAACTTCAAACCTTGATCCTGATTGAAAGCCTCTGCAGAGCCGCTGCGTCCCGGAGCATCGTCTCTTTCTGCTCCTCAGATCAATGTTGCTTCTGTTAGAGACAGAGAACCACTCTCCCACAGAGCAGGTGCTGCCTGTGGACGGAGGAGGCTGAGTGGGAGCAGACCTGTCTCAGACCTGTCTCAGACCTGTCTCAGACCTGTCTCAGACCTGTCTCAGACCTGTC
>JBBMOC010000215.1:101660-133531 GCA_037975185.1 Centropyge bicolor | reverse complement strand
GCTCTTTATAAAAGGTTTCATAAGTTAATGGATTCATTAATGGTAGATTTTAAAAGCATTTACTGATGCTTCATCAATGGATTCTGAGTCATGAGCAGGAACAACTTTGGGACGTCTGTTTGTCTGATGTTCTGTTTGTTAATAATAATGGATTTTAAATCCTGAAATCTGCAGTTTGAGTGTGAATGAATATATTTTGATCCAGATCGTCTGAAGTGGTCGAACAGTGAAGAGGATTTCTGAGCAGTTCTTATGGATGATCTGTTACGACCTGGTCTGTGGTGTGTTCAGCTGTGTTAAAGCCAGGTGGGGGCCCCTCGGGTGTGGGGGCCCCTCGGGTGTGGGGGCCCTCGGCCTGGTGGTGGCGCTAGATGGACAGACAGAGGATCAGCAAAGGGAGCACGACTGGCTTTAATGCTCACACCTTTTTTAATGGACATTTGACATTTGACTCGAACCATGAGTGTGAGCCTCGAGGTGGCGCTGGAGAGAAGCTCAGAGTCGGTCAGAGTCCTCTGGATTCATCCTCTGGGGACCATGAGTGAGTTCATCAGCTGTTTGTGTCTCAAACAGCCAGAAAGAGACATTTGTCATTTTTATCATTTATCCTACTTCAGTACAAAGATGAGACTCTGTTACTTCACTGTAAGATGCTGGTTCTACCTGAGAGACTCAGAGGAGTGACGTCACTTAAACCCCATTCTCTGATTGGTGGCGACGTTACAGCTGCTCTCATCCAGGTGTGACACAAACAAAAAAGTCTTACCGTGCCACCCGTGTGTGTGTGTTTCACTGTGTGTGTGTGTGTGTGTGTGTGTGTGTGTGTGTGTGTGTGTGTGTGTGTGTGTGTGTGGAGGAGGCGGGGTCAGGCTTGATCAGATGCGCTTCAGTCGCGCAGAGACACGGAGACACAGACCTGCAGAGACAGACAGACAGACAGACAGACAGACAGGTGGGATGTTGCTGGACCGCTGACCCCCCCTCTCCTCCTCCTCCTCCTCCTCCTCCTCGGTCTGTGGGAGTCGAGTCGCAGCAGCAGCCGCTCAGAGACGCTCGGACTGCGGCCAGAGGAGAGGGAAGCATGGGCTCCGCTTCCTCCTCCTACCGGGTGATTTACCTGGACGTGGACGACAGGATCCAGAAGGTAGGACACACCTGAGGACAGAGAGGAGACAGAGTGAGGAGACACAGAGAGGAGACAGACAGGACGGATGTTGAGGACAGGGACACAACCATCAGTGATGTGTGAGATGACAATGAACAGCATCAACATGAAAAGTGACTTTAGGAATAAAAAAACTTGATGATATGAAAATTAAAGTTCACATAATGACAAAAACAAAAAAGCTCCGTATGAAGTGGTAAAGTTTAATAATTTCTATTATTATTGTTTAGAATTATCAGCTTAGTTGATATTGAACGTTCAATATAAATGAAATTTTATTGATTTATTTATATGTTTTATGTAGCTGTTAGTAATAATTTGGTTTTTAACTGGACGTCCATAATACATCTTTAAAGACCTTAAAACAGTAACTCATGGCTCATGGCTGGTAAAATGACCTGCAAATGTTTAGATGTGTGTAAAACTTGAGATGTAAATCTACCTGTCCAGGTAAAAAGCTGAAGTCACTCAGATGATAGAAATGTTGCTGTGGTGCCCCCCCCCCCTCCCCCTCCCCCCCAACAGAGGAGGGATGTGAAGAGATCTGTTTGCTCAGAGGTAGTTTGTGATCACGTTCAGACTGAGCTCAACTAACTCAAAGAGAAACGAGTCCTGGCTTCATGAAAGCACAGGTCTGAGGTTTGACGATCGCCTGGAAACGGCTGCTGTGGGACGAATGAAGGAAGATCTCATCCTCTGACTCTGACTCTTGTGTTGTCTGAGCGTGTTTCGGCCTTTAGTGTCAGCTCCGTTCATCACAGTGAACATAATGATACTGGTGATGTGTTGAAACGTGACCCGTAACCTCCTCGTTAGCGAGCATGTCTGTGTGTGTGTGTGTGTGTCAGTGTCAGATCCAGAGGGAAATAGCTCGTGTGTGAACAGGCAGAAAAAAACCTCACAGGTTTGTTTGTGGACGTCGTTTCTGCTCGGCTGGTCCCTCTGAAGACGGCAGAGCTGTGAGGTTGAAGAGTAACTCAGGCTCTGACCTCTAAATACACACACACACACACACACACACACACACACACACACACACAACCCAGTGTATGAAACACACTGTCAGTTCTCATGTAGATGCACTAAGAATCTGGGGCATGAAACTTATTAATCCAACAAAACACAACAGAATCACAGAGCAGAACTTTCAGGTTACCGACTGACCAACATGGCAGCTGCTGCTTTCACACTTCCTTCATTTAATATGTAACATTATAATATATAATGCAAATATTGAAGGAAACGCTGCTGCCACAAGTCAGTTAGATAGATAGATAGATAGATAGATAGATGCACATCCATGTTTACACACACACACACACACACACACACACACACACACACACACACACACCTGTCCACACATGACAGCGGTGTGTTTTGTTGAGTGATGCTGTGTCAGATGGGACAGAACTCCTGTCTCAGTTTGTCTCTTCATTATGAGACAGTGGATCTGGACGAAGTCAGGAGTTCGTCCTCTGTCAGATACTCAGTGTATATAAAAGCTCCGGCTCTTCTGAACTGAGGGCCGTCAGCCCAGTCAGGGTTAATGTTCAACACAGCTCAGGAGCAAATGTCATAAATGTTTGCCATTACTGTTATTTCATTTTAATGTTGTTTTCCAAATGCTGTGCTACAACAGAGCAAAATGATCCCAAACATTTGTAAATGAAATCCTTCAAATATGCATCAAAGTCATGTTGCTGATTCCGTGAAGCCGTCTGTGCATTTTGCTCCACGAGCCTCAAATCAACCTGAAACATTAGGATTTGAAGAGAGTCCTGATGGAGCTGGTTGTGCATGAGGTTTTTGTGCACTTTTGATTGATGAGGACTAAAGTCATAGCTGCAACATTCGAGGTTAGATAGTGAACCAAGAGATGTTGAAACCACAAAGAAAACTCCAACACTCAGTTCAGTTTAAAGGACGACATAAGTCCCTGTCAAACACGAGCCGCTGCCACTGACAGGAGACTTCAGTTCCTGTCCCTGTCAGTGTAACTCTCAGGTGATTCGTCCCGTCATGGCTGAAGCCTGGAGTGTCGGGCAGAGAGAGCACTACAGAGCTGTTTACACTGACAAACCAGTGGAGGGACAGCAGCTCATAAAAGGCCATATACTGAGGTTTATATCTCACCGACACTCTGCGTTTATGACGTTGTGTCTTCTTCTTTGTGGAGTTCACACAGTGAGAGGTTGTGTCCGCTGCACAAAACACACGTCTGTCCTTCATGCAGATGTGTTTAAGGTTAATACAGCTGTTTCAAACATCAGGCAGAGCGAGCTCACTGAGCTGTGTCTGCAGAGCTCAGAGTGGAAGAGGAATGAAGGAGGACAGAGATTAAACAGAGATTTCCTTTTAAACATTTTATAGACGTCATTCAAGACATCCTTTTCTTTTTGGATGGTTTAATATGTGAGTGTGTTTGTGTGTGTATTTCCTGCGTGTGTGTGTGTGTGTTTGAGGTCTCAGCAGCAGCAGGATCGTCAGGATCGAGCGTCGATAATATCGAGCTGTTGGTTCGCAGGATGGTGGTCACTTGTTGCCAGGTGTTCCAGCTGTTCCAGCTGTTCCAGCTGTGTAACACACACGACCGCTGCCATCTGGATGTGGGCTTTAATGTGAGATCACTGAAGGCTCAGAGATGGACGGTTATACGGATTCATATGACTCTGAATGATGAAGGATCCAGACAGTCAGTGGACAGGCCTCAGGTCTTGTGTGTTCAGTGACACATCTGTTGCATATTCAGCTCCACTCGTCACACAGCAGCTTGTATCACAAAGCCGTGTTGTTTGTTCGTCGTGACCTCTGCGGTCATCCTCTTTCTGTTCAGGTTAATCAGATGCTGCTGAGAGGAAGCGGCAGGTTGACGGGGGGGGGCCGTCGTCCTGGACGCAGCAGCTTCAGAGGAACCGTGGTGGTAAAGTGGGTTTTGTTATTGAAATCAGTGGCGGTGTCTTAAAAGGAGAACATGGATTCATTTATCAGTGATTAAACTGTAATAATAGCACTCTGCTCTTCAACATCCTAACATGAATTTAACTCATCAAATTAATTCATTTAGTGCAGAAACAAACACTCAGATTCTGCTGTGTGAAGAGCTGCTGTCATCGTCTCCCTCAGGACTCTTTACTGCTGCACTCCTTCCATTCAGCTCACTCGCTGCTCGGCGTCGCGTCACTCCCCTCCTCTGTCTCTTTTAAGCCCACTTGTTTTTCTTGAGTGAAGAGGTGCAAATTTAGCAATCTGTCTTTCTTTTTCTGTTCTTTTTGAATGGATTCAACTCAAAGTGTTTGTCCTGCAGGGAAGAAGCATGAAGGTGTTTACACAGCTACAACATAAATACATAAATCATTAGCAGTCAAGTGAAACATACATTTACTGCATGAATTCAAAAGGAGAGCTGGGGCAGGATATTAGAACGTGACAGGAGCAGGGTGTGTGTGTTCAACCCAGCTCAATATAATAATGACTAATTATTAACTAATGCTTTTTGTGCTGCTTGAACTGTAACACAGAAGATTCATGGTGTTCATGACCACAAAAACTCAGATCAGGCAGGAGGAAATATTTGTCATGAATACTAATATTTGCAGTATTGTAGGTTTAATCAATCAAAGACTCAAACATTAAAAAGTCATCTTTTCCTCTGTGTTTGACAGCAGCAGTAAAAAGCAGCTGCAGATTTGTAAAGCGCCGCTCTCGGCCTGCTTCCACTTCCTGTCTCCTCCACCTGTGACAGGCTGCCACTGCCAGACCTCTGAAGTGCTCTTTGACCTCTCTGCTCCTCCACAATCATCCCTTCATTTGCCCTCCTGACAGCACTCCCCCCCCCCCCCCCCCCGGCCATCTCTGGACACCGCGTTGGTCTTCGATGCCATCACATGCAGATGCCTCTGTTATCTATGTGGGTCATCCCCCTTTGTGTGCAGCGCCATGACAAACCGCTTGTCTTGTTCAATGACAGTGCTCGACCTTGTTTATGAAGCAGGAGGAGGAGAAGAGGCGAAAAACACGAAATGTTTACTGCCCCTGTGCAGCGCCGTGCGGCTCTTTAATCAGAAGAAGAGCCCGGAGCGTGGGAAGCCTGCACGCTCAGACTCCAGAGCTTCTCCCCAGTGGTCCACTGCTCCACTTTCACATACAGTAGCTGTAGAGAGGAAGGGGAGCGTACCCTGCTGCAGGCTACTGTTCGTCTGCTCAGGTTTCATTAGGAGCACACAGTGAAACACAGTCAGATATGTTGTAAACATCTGCATGAGGAGCAAATATGTAGCCTTGATCAACAGCAGTGTTGCGGGATGTGATCTTTCTCCTGCAGTGGGAGGAGACGACGAACCTCCTGCTTCATTTACTGCAGGATGTTTGCATGAATATTGCACGTCAGAATAAACTGGCCATTAGATGAAACATGAAGCGACAACTTTGCTCGTCTCTCTGCTAAAAACCACAGTGACCAGTTGTTTTTATTTACATCTTTAATGGAAGAAAGACAATGGACTTGGAGCTGAGAGTCACAGACAATGGAGGAAAGTAGGAAACCATTGAGAGGTGACACCATGTTGGGTCTGTAAATCCTTTTTGTTTAAGACAAGTCAAAATCTCTGCAGAACAGAATAGGGAAGATTTCAGTCCTGGCTGATTTGGCGACACCTGTGGTGACTGGTGGTAACGGCATGTGTGGTTTAATACTACAGGGAGTAAAACAGACTATTGTCTTTTTAATAAAGAATTGAGACAGTAACTTCCAATTTTTCTTTTCCCATCTTTTCTGTGAGCAGACGAGGGGTAAGTGCAAAGTTAAACATCGCATTTAATAGTAATAAAAGTCAGTTGTAATTAGAAGCGGCAGCTGAAAGAAATCAGTTTGTATCAGCAGGAATTTAATACAGATTTTTTCCAGGAATGAAAACATTCAGTTCATAATACTATAAGTATATAAATACTGCAGTAGTTTCAGTTATTCTGTCAGCTTCACCTTTACTTTATTACCTGTATTTAGCCTCAGCTGGGCTTTGAGCTGTTTGCTAACATTAGCCAGTATCATGCTAACGTTTAGCTTGTTAGTATCCAAATTTGGCAGGCTAGCATGCGGTGTTAGCTTTCAGCTCAAAGTGATAAAAAGCTAAAAATAAGTTCAGACATAAAAAGCTGATTTAGTTCTAATCTAACAATTATTATTATTATTATTATTATTATTATTATTATTATTGTTGTTGTTGTTGTTGTTGTTGTTGTTCAAAGACATAAACCTCAGTTGACTTGATCTAAATATCATTTTCTTATCACCTGTAATGCACTAATGATTAGTAATGGGACATTTTCTCTTTCCCAACTTTAGTTCATCATGTTGTGAACAAATTTGTGCTAAAATTTGTGACAAATTCTTGATTATTTCTATTTTCTTGTAAATTTGGCATAAATTGTAAGTCAGCTGTTTCTTTTCTTGTGTAGTACTTTGTCCCAGCATGTTGGCTTCTCTATACATCATATGCCTGGTCAACAACACATTTGTCCATATCATTGCACACAGTTACTATTTCCTGCATGTCTGCACAGTTTCAAAACAGAAGATATAATCAGATATAATCATAACTGGAGACGCATCACTTTCAGCCATCTGCCTTGTTTGATTAAACAGAAACATATTTTATATCATGCATAAAAACAAAATCAGTGTTTCATAAAAAGCTTCTGTATAATATTTTCATAACCTCACAACAATAAGAAGCTCCTCACTGTGATATATGCTCTGTGTGGGAAGTGCACTCACTCATACACATCAAAGATGATGAGAACAGCTGATTTCAGTGCTGAGGGGTGTTTCCAGGTGGAGCTGCAGTCACTGCATCATCTATCACATGCAGGCCAAGAGAGCAGGGACCCGAATCAGCCTGGACCCTGTCATGGTCCAGCTAGTCCCATTTCATTGGCTGCTACCGAATGTGGATTTACTATTTTCTTGATGAGTCGCTGGATTATAAATCAAGCCCTTATCATGTGTGATTGTGTGTGTGTGTTCTCCCTCAGGTGGTGTTCAGTAGATTCTGCAGCCCATGTGACATTAAGGAGCTGTTCTGTACAGCCCTGGGTGTGCCAAGGTAAAACACACACACAGCTCACAGCTCTGTTAATTCTCTGTCAGCTTTAGTCGTTTATCAACAACATACAGATAATTAGCTCCCGTGAAGTGACTCTGCCTGTTCCACTTGACATTTAACACCATATGATAGTGATGTGTGAGTAACACAGTCTTACAGTGGCACCTTTTTGCTGCTGTATATTTAATTATGTTTTCACACATTATCTGAATCATGACTTCAGTGCAGCTGATGCTCCTCTGCTATTTGTTTTAGAGTTCAGGTGGGCCTGTTCAGTTGTGATTTATTATGTTGTACAGTCTGTATATAGACAGTCCTTCATTTACAAGCAGGGAGGTGAAGTGGTGTCGATTCAAAGTGAAACAAACACCTGCAAACAACCTGAAGGTAATCCTTTATTTGTCCCCGTTAGCTTCCATGTGGTAATAGCTAGTCCTCCTTGCCTGAGGGTTGACGTGGGTGAAGCCACACTTCTGGAATGATGGAGACCTTGTATGCACGTTCCTCTTGACAGAAGCGTATGGATATATAAACTTAATGAATAATATTCATCATTTGGATGATTGTTCTGGTTTGATTTTATTTATTTGTGTTAAACCCCAACAAACTCTTTCTTTTAATGCCATACTTAAGTCATTAAACATTTCAACAATGATTATAATCAAAAACAAAGCATGTCTGTTTTATCATGACCTACAAGGAAACTTCATCAAAGCAGCATCAGTGTGTAACTTTGGTTATGTTATTTGCGGTAGAAGCAGGTGTTATTACCTTTTGTACAGTCTGTGGTTGTTACTCCCTGGAGGAGGAGTTACTGTGTTCTGCTCAAGGATACATCATCTGGATGCTCAGCTTTGCAGGTGACAAAACAGTCATGTGTGTTTTTGTCCTGCAGGAACACTAATCTGTCCCTGCTGGATTCCACTGGAGCCATGGTGTCCATTGACCCCACCATGCCACACAACACAGAGAGGTATTGGAAAAGCTGCATCCCATTGATGTCTTTATTGATTCATTGATTGTTTGACAGAACATTTGTTTGGTCCAACCAGCTGGCTGTTTGACTGAAAGACACATTGGCTGATTGACTGTAAATCCTAGTGTCCCCTGTTCCTTCCTTCCTGCCTGTTAGCATATTGCTACAATGTGATCTGCAGGTTTGTATAAGAAACCACAACAAACCACCACAGCTGAGTTACCTGGAGCCTTTTAATTCATACATGATCAGAATAATAGCTCAGAATTGTAACAGCTTTTTTGTCTTCTATGAACAACGTGATCAAACCTTGAGTGACCATCTTTGGTGAAGTGACATTTACCAGTTTACAGGATGTTCTGAATCATTGAGTTCAGAGTTTGGCTGCAGGGGAAGTTTATTCTGATTAAACTGTTGCTTCTACAGGAAGATTTACAGTAAATCACTGACACCCCGTTCACACTGGACAAGAAGCCCACTAACATCAGGGTTAAAGTGTAGAATCAGTTTTCGTTACCGGGTCAAAGGACTCTTCAGTTGTCACAGGTATTTCTCAGATGGACACACTCATTTTGGCTGCTTCTCAGATGCAATGATTTTTTTTTCCAGTCTGGGAACAATGGCAACATCTTTCAGTGAATGTTGAGTATGAAAGAGACACAGTAGTAGAAGACATAAAAAAAGTCACCACTGTGACATTGACACTGGCCTCTATGCTGCTCTCTACTGTTCCCTGTTGTCTGGTGTGTTTGTGACGTCAAACGTGACACACTAGAAAAAACAGAAAGGCAAATCTTAGTGGGTTCACTCACATTTGAACAACCTGCAAAAATCCTAAAACGGAATTATACGCCCGGCACTTGGTTGAGGTCTGTCTGTCTGAGGTAGTTTTCCTCCACTGGATGCCTGGATTCTGTGTGGTGTGCTTTTAAAAAAATGCTTCCTTATTATTATTTATTGTGAAGACAGTGATCAACAAACTTCATCTCCAACCGAATCGGAGTTAACTACCGCCACAGAGAGGATTCCTGGCAAAGTGATTTTTGATTTCCTGCTGGTGTTTCCCATGTTGTGGCTGACTGTATGTGTCACCTGCAGCTTGTCTGATGCCCCTGACAGGTGTGTCAAAAACAAGATAAGGCAAAGAAGCAGAGATAGAAGCTGTGTGTTGTTGTAGCTGATTCTCCTGCATGTTTGTAACTGCGCCACAGAATATACAGAATGTGCAAGTCCATAAATACCATTTAGAGGGTGTTTTACTGAAACACACACTAAACATTTACCATGTGTTAAACTTTTAAAAGTGCACTTCACCAGAGTTGAGCTACTGATTTACCTGCCGAGCAGCAGAGGCACTAATGTAGACTTATACAGCTTGTTTGGACTCACTCACAGCTCTTAGATGAGAATGCAGATAAGAGGGAAACTAAGATAAATACATCCTGTTTTGTAAGTAGTATTTTACATCAAACAGTATTTAATATAACACATAAGCACTTGTGATATGCGACAAGTCATGAATCTGTTAAGACAGAGAGAAATGTGCAGCAGAGGTATAAAGTTGCTGAGAGAGCTCTTCGCTTTCATTCTCTACACAGTGTAAACAGATCGATGTGATTCTCCTTCTAAAGCAAATTAATTAACATCACATCCTCGTTACATCTCGCACTATATCAGTTTTATGAAAACATTTTGTATACCCATTAAATCTTGAGAATGTGTCAAAATGTTGTTATTCTGTTTGCCAAGCCAATTAAAGCTGATAACAGATTGAAATGCAAGTTTTGTGAACTCATAGTTCAGAATAGATTCATATATAGAGAATTAAACATAATATAAATAAATGAGTGTAAAATTTCATGCTGTTACATAACATAGTACGACATATGGTAACTGAACAGAACATTAACATACAGCTTAACAACTGGACTGGAGTTTCATTTTTTAATTGAAGCACAGTCTCCTTGATGTTTGAACAGATATTGTGTCGACGCTCAGAGAAGACAATCACTGTCCAGTTACTAAATCTGTCAGCTCTCATGATAGCTCCTCTTTCACAATCCTTGGTAAGGAGCCGTTTGTGCACACTAACTAATCCTGTGCTGCAAAAATGCTTGGATGCTCCGTTTGGTAGATCATCATGTGTTTTCATTTGTTGCTGCAGACGTTCAGAAAATACGCCCCCATGTTGTCAGTTTCACTTTCGTTTTTATCAACAGCTATTCCTGCTCAGTTGCTACAGTTGTTGCAGCAGCTGTTTAATCAATGTTGTGCTGATAAAGTCACATTTCTCACATGCTCAAAAGTAACTTGCAAGTCAGACTGAGGATCCAGGACTGGCCGGTCCAGGACAGAATTATGGCTCCTGCAGCAGCTCACACTGATTACAACCCATCAGTTGTGTCACATGTGGAAAAATACCAGAATGACTGCAGGTGAAACGAGGCCCCAGAGTCCGAATGACCTTTCTGACCAACAGCTGTGTAATCAATGCTCACCCATTTCTTTTGAATGAGATTGATGCAAAAGGTAATTATGGCAAATTCCTCTTTGTCAGCGAGTCTGAACAAAGTGACGCCTGTACCTGAAACACAGCGTAGTGCAGTGTTCGTTTTCCAGTATAAAGTGATGATGGTTACGGGTACATGTTTTATCAAATCTATATTTAGCCCCTGAATCATCTGTAGGAGCGACCTCAATAAACAGTAGCGCTGTAACAGTTTCACTCCAGTAAACAGCTCATGATCATGATCATGAAGTCGACCTACAACTGCCATAAAAGAGAATTCGATGAGACTGTGAAGGAGGGCAAACATTTGTGAAGAGAAGTCACTTATTTCTGTTGATGTTTAGATTGGTTACCAGATTTAAGATCTGACGGGGTGTGTGTGTGTGTGTGTGTGTGTGTGTGTGTGTGTGTGTGTGTGTGCAGCCTCTATTCAAGACAGATGTCATGCAAATTCCCTTCTTCCAAACACGTGTCATGGTGTTCGATCTCTCCCACTGTCACTTTAAACATGGAGCTGGAGCTGGGGGGCGTAGATGAAAGGGCCCTGCAGCGTAAATGATGAGAATTGTTCTGGTCTCGTTAGACAAAACGCTGAACACAGTCCTGTCCCAAGGTTATAGACACATGCCTTCACATACACGTGTGTGTGTGTGTGTGTGTGTGTGTGTGTGTGTGTGTGTGTGTGTGTGTGTTTGCTATCTTATCTTAAATCTGAAACCTTTTATTTGACAAACATCATCAAAGTGTTGGCAATTTTCCTTGTAACCAAATGTGTGTGTGTGTGTGTGTGCGTGCGCGTGTGTGTGTGTGTGTGTGCGTGCGTGCATGTCTTCCCTCTTGAGTTAGTAAGTGGGAGGAAAGTACAGCGTGTTTGTTTAGAGGACGGATGGGGAATTTATTTCAGCGTCAAAGCGGCTCTGCTCTCAAAACTAACCTTTGTGTGTTTCCTGTTGTGTTGAAGGTCGCCGTACCGAGTCGTGCCTATGACTGGAGGACAACTTGCTGGTGAGTTCTCTGCACACACACACACACACACACACACACACACACTGAAACACACTCAAAGTCATTACATGACATAAAACATCTGTTATTGCAGGTTAAAGTTAATATAATTTCTTTGTGTAGTAGGATTTAACACATTAAATTAACCCTGGACGCTGTAGATAGGGAGGAAATTGTTGTAAATTGGCCGAACAATGAAAGCCAGAAGTGGTGTGGACGGACACTGTTGATGGAGGAGAACATCAGAGAAAACATACAGCTCTAACACTGAAGCTACAATGACAGATAAAGCAGAAATCATGTGATTGACATCGGTAAATGTGCAGGAAAATCCGTTTGAACTCTCTTTAAACTACCTGTCTCTTTGTGGTCCACACACTCTCTCACACACACATTCTGGTAAACAGTTATAAAAAGCTCATAAGCTCTTCACTTGAATAGTTCAGAACCATATAACTCATTTTATGGAGACTTCCCATCACATCAGTGGAAGCGCTGAACTCTGTTCTGGTTTTCACTCAGTCCATCAGCAGCCTTAATCACATAACACACAGCCAGCCGCGAAGTCACCAGCCGTCCGAGCCCCTGTTTTTATTTAGCCTCTATAAAAGGAGTGAAGAGACAGAGAAGTAAACGGTCAGAGCTCATCAGGAGCCACCGTCATAAAACACATTGAGGGGTGTAAAAGCACTCAGAGTCTCTCAGCCTGTGAGATTGACAGGTGGAGCAGCCTCACTGTTTCCTGTGTCGCTCTGTGACTCCTCAGTGTCAGAGTGTGGCTCAGTGATAGGCTGGTGATGACATGAGACCAGATGCTGATAGACAGTGCAGATGTGTTGGTGCTGGGCCTGTTTCTTACAACAGCTGCAGGTGACTGAAGTGTCCTCTCACCTGTAGGCGATGCTTTGGAGAAACTGAAGTGGTCCATTCCCAGATTTAGTTTAGTGACATACAGAACTAAATGTTCTCTGTTACGTTATCTGATAATGATTGTTTTGAATATTTTGAAAGCATCATCAGTAGTCGAGGCTTGTATCAGGCCGGAGCTGTGATATGATGACTGAAGGCCCATTGGTAGTGTGTTAATACTAATGATAAGAGTGTGTTTCTGGAAACAGCTGCGAGGTTGCATCACTTTGCTTGTGTTGTTTTTTATGGGACAATTTCAAACAAGCTTGTTAACTGAACTCATTCATCATGTTTCATGTGCTGCCTGAGAGCTGTTGAGTCTGTGCCTGTCCATGACCAGTGGTGGAAAGTAACTACAAGTATAATTACTCAAGTACTGTACTTAAGTACAATGTTGAGGTACTTGCACTTATCCTGACACTCCACCACAATATAGAGGGAAAACTGTACTGTTTTCTTTACTACATTATTTTGACATGGACACTCTGAAAATATACTATTTGAATGCTCTGACACTTGTGTGCTGAAGTGAACAGTATGACATACACACACAGAGGATTTGTACACTGTGTTCTCACTCCTGTCACCGTCAGTGTTGATCCAGTCCACTCGGTCACTGCGGCTTAATTAATCACAGAGAGGAATTTTTTAACAGCGCTGTTTTGTCTGCGCTGACCTGTGACCCCTCGCGTGAAACATGGAATGTGAGTGACACAATGTACAAACCACAATATCTCATTTTTCTTTACGGTTTTTCTCCGAGCTGTCAGTTTATTGGCCCGTGATGTTGAACTTTGCCCACAACAGTGGAGCTGGTAGCCAATGGCAGGACTTTGTTTCTGGTGTCCAGCCTGTTCCCAGTGTGTGGAAAGAGGAATCTGAAGTGGCTTGTTAACGCGTCAAGCTGTCAGCAGCTTCCTATTCACTCCAGACGCTCGCTCGGTCACTGATGGTGAGAGAAGAGGGACGGGGGCACATTTTATTTATCTCCTCTCTCCTCGCTCTTCTGGCTCTGCCATCTGTTGCTTCAGCCATCTGACGCTCTCTGATTGGCTTACGTAACCTCTGTGTGTGTGTGTGTGTTTATCGGGGCTGTTGATGCACAGCACTTCAAGTTGCTATTGTATTTATTATGAAAGATTCTGCCTCAGTGGATTCAAGCTCTTTACCATAGACACCTCTGTATGGAAGTGTGTGTGTGTGTGTGTGTGTGTTGTACATGTAATACAGCCCCACGCTTGCTTTCTCCGCAGATAAAGAGGAACTCTTTCAGAATGTACTGACGCAAGTAGCGGAGCAGTTTTCAAGGTAAGCAGCTGTCTGAATATGTTGACTACTGTAGCTGCTAATGTGAAGTTATTACCTGATTACCAAATCGTCTCAGTTTTATAAGTTAATTACTGTCTCTTTAGTGTCTGTTACTCCTTTTAAATTTCTTCCCTTTTCACTCAGGTTGCTAATTCTTGTGAGTTTGTTCTAATGCACTGACAGACAACCTTGTTTTGTAGCTTGATTATGATGCACTTTCTGGTTTATGCAGCTGAGTTTTAAAGTATTTTGTAATCCCATGAGGCTGGAGCTCTGCCTCGACATATGCAGGAGCAACATGCGAATGTTACTGTGTCATGCTGCTGCTGTCTGTCCTTATCAGTTCACTCATATCAGTCTCCTGGCTTTGTCTTCATACTGACTCCAGACCTGATTTCACTGCTGCTTCTCTGCTTCACCTCTCATATGTTTATTCACCATGCACAGATGGTTGAACTGGGTTACACTGGTTTACTGGTGACAGTGGTTTGCTGGTGACACTGGTGACACCGGTTTGCTGGTGACACTGGTGACACTGTTTTGCTGAGTGACACTGGTTTGCTGGTTACACTGGTTTGCTGGTGACACTGGTTTACTGGTGACACCAGTTTGCTGGTTACACTGGTTTGCTGGTGACACCAGTTTGCTGGTGACACTGGTTTGCTGGTGACACTGGTGCTACAGTAGGACTCTCAAATGCAGTGATTCATAAGAGCAGAAGTGTACAGGAGTCTAAAGGGAGCAGAGCAGCAGGACATTAGACTGAAGATACTGAGCCACATATCTGGGTGTAGTGCTGCAGTATTAATAGGCAGATATGATATGAAGTTGTATAACAGTCTGATAAAATGAAGGTGTAATACATAAACTACAGATTGTTGGGTTGCAGTAGTTATTTTCGTTATTGACAGATGAACTGATTTTTTGTCAGTTGACACTCCTGGAAGCAGCAAATGCTTTTTTTACATTTTCATTTCATAAAAGAAAGTTGGTCTCCTGCTGATCTAATTCATTCATCTGCTGATCACTGCAGTTCTGTTGGATTCCAGCGAGTTTGCCTTGTATGTTTTGCAGATATGTTTTGTCCATGTTGGACAGGAGCGGTTCAGTAGAGCAGTGCAGGGATGTGCGGAAAGTCCAGTTTTAAATGAAGCAGTTAACACCTGACTTGTGTAGAAACATTTTATGTTGTTGGTCTTTTTATACATATTTATTCACCTATTTTCTCACTTTGGACATGATAGTTCTGATCATTTCCACCTGTCTTTGTTCAGCTTTGTTGTCCTAGTTTTCATCTGTTTATAAGTTGTTCTGTGTGTAACACTGAGAACAGCGTGAATATACAAGAAGGTTTATTTTCCATGAAGACAAAGAGTCAGGTGCAGATCTCTTCTCTTTCTGAACTCTGTGTCTCTCTCCCCCACCTGCACCCCTCCGTCCACAGGGCGTTCAAGATCAACGAGCTGAAGACCGAGGTCACCAACCGCCTGGCCATGTTGGAGAAAAGAGTAGAGCGTAAGTCTGTTTCCACCGTCCTGCTCTGACACACCTGCGATCAGCACAGCTAAAGAACAGGAATTCAGCTTCTTTACAGATGGAGGGGTTTTTGATGATGATGATGATGATGATGATGATGATGGCAGCAGTATGTTTCAAACAAGTTGAGACAGGAGCACCCAAAGACTATGAAAGTTGTGGACTGATCCAGAAACACCTGTTTGGATCCTTCCACAGGTTCATTGGTAACAGGTGAGAGGATCATGATTGGGTCTGAAAGGTTCATGCTGGAAAGACTCAGTCGATCACAAGTGAGGATGGAGAGAGGGTCAACACTTTGTGACTGTTGTCAGTAAACACATTTGGTTGTAAATGACTGCATTCTATTTTTATCTTTTTCACTTTTTTGTAATCAGCGTTGCAGCTCCTTAAGCCTGCAGAGAAAATCTTGCTGTTCAAACACTGTACAGTAGTGCTGATGTGTGTACATCAGAGATAACTGCATGCCTTCAGTGCATGTTGTCTGAACTTGTGTTACTCCACTTTATGAGGCTGTGATTAGATTAGTTGGAGCTGCTCAGGTAGTGTGGTCTGCTAACCCACCTCTGGAGGCAGTTGACCTTGTGCTGTTATTAGAATGTGCTGAACATTGACCTCAGTTCGGAGCAGAGAGGACTGTGTCGTCAGCTTCACACTTATAAAACATCCACCCTGGGGTCATGCACCAGTGCCCTCTTCTGCTCAGCTGAGCATTATCAGTTTCCAGGTTTCTGCTTTAATTAACTGCGAGAAGGAAGTCGTCTGAGGCTGCCGACTGGCTGACTGTGTTGCTGCAGTTAAAACAGTTGTTACCCGCTTCTCTGCTGGCATCTTGGCACTCAGTGTAGATGTGTCAGTTCTTCCAAGATAAAAGCTATAAAGAACGATCAATAAAGATGTTGTGATAGCCAGGTTTTTTTTTATATAGGTCTCAGTGTTCTCAACAGGCCAGCTGTTATAGTAATTACCCACAGGAACATTTAATCAGTCACCGTTTTGCAATCATTACATCCTTCCTCGTACGGCTCTGATTAAAGATAAAGGTCAGGTTGAGTATGTGAGTTGTACATGAAGTCAGTGTTTTTCATTAGCTACAAGAATCAGACAGAAATCAGCAGCCAGAGTCTCAGATCTGAGTTCTGGTTCCATGTTTGTGCTGCAGAGCTTCAACGCTGCTCCACTGGAAAACTACCAAATGGTTATATTACAGCTTTTATATCCAACTTTAGTGTCGAATGATCTTTGCTTTGATGCTTGTTATGCAACTGCATGTGTTGTTGTTCCACTGAGCACAATAATACATATTTTGATGTCACTGTAATAACACTCATATGCTTAGTGTTCACTTCCTATTGCAAGTGCACTTAAAAGTCTGCCGTCCTTGAATTACTGTTCAGCTGACGTTCAAATGAGGCTTGAAGCTGGTATCTATCTTTGTCTGTGTCTCAACATGAGCAGCTCAGTGTGCAACAAATGCACAATCTGTAGGTAAGGAATGAGGTTTTGCTTTCGGAAGCCTTCTGGTTTCCATCAGTAGTTTGAGTATTGACCAGTCACATTTGGCTTTGGTTGCTCACAGGTGAACAGTTGGTGTGGGGAGCGGAGGAGGCTGACGTGTGATCTTGAAACCCGTTTGCTTTCGTCTGATGCTGATTTAGCTTTGTTTTAACTCACATGCAGATGTTTGTTTACTGAGATGTCAAGTTGTCAAGTTTGAAACTCAGATTGTTAATCAGATTGTAAACAGTGAGCATTACACAAAGAGGAATTCTTGGCCCGGATGTCTGAATCTCTGCTGGCCGCACCAGGAGCCCTGACAATCTGGCTGTAGCTCTCAGAGGCTAAATCATCATCAAGTCAGATAATCAGAGTGTCGTCAGCGCTTTAATTCACTTCCACACGGCCGGGACCAAACTCACAGGAAGCAGATTGAAGCTGAATGAACACAGTGAAAATCCACAGCAGAAGCCACGTCAGTCTGTTGGGGGCTGTGACATGACAGAACGCTGCTGGTGTCTCCTGTGAAAGCTCCCTGTGTGTGGGTGTGTAGCACAGTGTGCCTACACACACGTGTGTTGGTGTTCCTACATGTGTGTGGGCGCTGTGTGAAGCGCAGTGTGTTTCCTGTGCATTGACAAACAGCAGATTGGTTGACGTGTCGCAGCCACAGTGTAGCTGGCAGCCTCTGTGGCCGACCCCCCCGTCTCTGACTACATGTGTGTCGACACGTGACGCTGCTTCACTTTCATAATCGCCTCCTTTGTACTGACCCTTCAGTCACCATGACAACTCTGAGTTTGCTTTGGTCACCATGGAGATTTCCCCAACTCAAGTGATGGTGAACTGACCGAGAGGCTTGGTCCTCGATCAGGACTGATGTGTGAACACTGACTGCTCACTTTGTACATGTCAACTGGATTTTGCATTAAACAGTAAACAGGAAACTTAATGGCAGTTTGGAATGTTAATGAATCATCATTTTAATTAATAGTGAATCATTATGTGGATGTCCTTAAAGTTTAAAAAAGCAAACTGAAAACCTTTGGTCTGGTCAGAGTTAGCAGTATGTGAACAGAGGGGCAGGAATGAAAACCTCAGCTCTGTAATCTAAAGACGTCAGATGCTCATTTGTAACACACTTGGTCTGGATCAAGATTACAGCTCTTTGACTGACTCCACTGTTTCACAGAACTTTAGGAGTCAAGTTGAACTGACCAGCAGCCTGTTTCTCATGTTTGTTAACAAAGTCCAAATCCCCCTTTTGATGTAAACTGAGGTTCTGACCTGAGGACAGACCTGAGGACAGACCTCCACCTGGCTGCAGGTCTCTTGAATCCAGCCTCAGGATTTCTGCCTCCCGGTCCTGAGCTGATGTTTCTCAGTTCCCTGACTGGCTGAACTGTAGCCGTCGTTTGTCTGACGCACAGACACTTCACACGAGCATGCCAATTGCCTGGTTACCTGGTCGCTATGGTAACAGCGTGGCACCCACACAGATCTCCATCCTCTCATCACTTTGGTCGCCATGGTCACCTCTTTTAGTGGGAGTGGAGTGTTGTCGGAGGCGACCTTTCTGCACTCTCAGGAGGAAGAGGTGGACTGATGGAAGAGAGGAGGCACTGATAGGCTGGAACAGAGCTCCGGTCTGCACTGACAGTGTTAACATGAACTGTATAGTGACATGTCTGCTCTGATTGGCTACTGCAGTCTTCAGTGTTGTGATGGGCTGGGACACAGTTTGGGCCTCATGTTACCCAGTCATCACTTCCATACAGTGTTTTGATGAAGCAGCAGGTCAGTAGAATATTGATAAACTGTTACTGTGTAGTGAAATTAATGTTTCATGAGTTTGATCAGCTGACAGGTCAAATGCAGCTACACAGCCGTGGGCATGACAGACTGTCAGTGACTGTTTTGTTCTAAATACTTTTTTGATCCGTCGTCATACTTGAACAGGACCGGTGGGGTGTTAATGAATGACTGTGTGTGTGTGTGTGTGTGTGTGTGTGTGTGCAGTGGAGGGGATGAAGGTGGTGGAGATCGAGAAATGTCGCAACGACATCAAGAAGCTCCGGGAGGAGATGGTGTCCAGAAACAACAGGTGAGCAGCAGCTCTTCATTACGACAGGCTGGTGAAAACACAGGAGCGTCTCACTTACTGCAGTACTACTAGTGTGGTTATTTATTATTTTATGTTCTTTCAGTAACTTCCTGGAAGACAACAAGAAGCTGACCCCTCGCAGAGACGTGCCCTCCTACCCCAAGGTGAGGCTTGCTGCTGAGTCGTAGTCAGACCAACCAGCGTCTCCACTGTGGCTCCACGTGTACAAACCAAATATGCTTGATTAAGACGGTGGATTTTGTGTGGACATGTGACAGCTGTGAAAATGTGGTTGGATAGTTTTATAGATGTTGATGGGGTTCAGTCAGGTCCCCGTGCGATAATCACTGTCTCATCTTAGTCTGAAACACTGTTGGGTTTGAAAGGCTGCGTTTTAGAAACACATTCACCTGTTGCACTTTTCATAACATTCAGAAACAGCTGCTCTCTGGTGGGAAACAACAGTCAGCAACTTCTATATATAGCATCAGTTAATCTGCATTAACATCCCAGTAGATTTGTGCAGAGGTGTGTCCAGGTGTGTGTGTGTGTAGGAGTGTGTCCAGGTGTATGTGTAGGAGTGTGTCCAGGTGTGTGTGTGTGTGTGTGTAGGAGTGTGTCCAGGTGTGTGTGTGTGTGTGTGTGTGTGTAGGAGTGTGTCCAGGTGTGTGTGTAGTAGTGTGTCCAGGTGTATGTGTAGGAGTGTGTAGTGGTGTGTGTGTGTAGGAGTGTGTAGTGGTGTGTCCAGGTGTGTGTGTGTAGGAGTGTGTAGTGGTGTGCGCAGGTGTGTGTGTAGGAGTGTGTAGTGGTGTGTGCAGGTGTGTGTGTAGGAGTGGGTAGTGGTGTGTGTGTGTAGGAGTGTGTACAGGTGTGTGTGTAGGAGTGGGTAGTGGTGTGTGTGTGTAGGAGTGTGTAGTGGTGTGTGCAGGTGTGTGTGTAGGAGTGGGTAGTGGTGTGTGTGTGTAGGAGTGTGTACAGGTGTGTGTGTAGGAGTGTGTCCAGGTGTGTGTGTAGGAGTGTGTAGTGGTGTGTAGGAGTGTGTCCAGGTGTGTGTGTAGGAGTGTGTCCAGGTGTGTGTGTAGGAGTGTGTAGTGGTGTGTGCAGGTGTGTGTGTAGAAGTGTGTCCAGGTGTGTGTGTAGGAGTGTGTAGTGGTGTGTGCAGGTGTGTGTGTAGGAGTGTGTAGTGGTGTGTGCAGGTGTGTGTGTAGAAGTGTGTGCAGGTGTGTGTGTAGGAGTGTGTAGTGGTGTGTGCAGGTGTGTGTGTAGGAGTGTGTCCAGGTGTGTGTGTGTGTAGGAGTGTGTAGTGGTGTGTGTGTGTAGGAGTGTGTAGTGATGTGTGTGTGTGTAGGAGTGTGTTGTGGTGTGTCCCCGAGCTGGCCGGGGGTGGACAGGGTTAACTCCAGCTCTGTTGCCTGCAGTACATGCTGTCACAACAGACCATAGACGCCCTCAAAAAGCCCGCCTTCGATGTCTGGCTGTGGGAGGCCAACGAGGTAAGACTGAGCAGCCTGCTGGAACCGTCTCACCCACATTTCCCCTCTCTCCTCTCCTCTCTCTCCTGTTGGCCCTGCGGCCCTGTGTGTGTGTGTGTGTGTGTGTGTAGTACCATCTGTCTAAGGAGACAGTAGAAGCTCTTAGATTGCCCACATTCGATGCTTGGCAGTGGGAGCCCAACGAGGTGAGACTCTGTCGCGTTTCTGTCTCTGACCAATCCACTCATTCATTTTTAATGGATGATTTATGATTGATGAACTGATTCTAACCAGCATGTTGCTAAACAGCTCTTGACAAAACATTTCATGGATTTTAAATCTCAACGAATAGTAACATCTAGTGACTTTGTGTGATAGAAGAGGACAAAAAAGAAAAACCTTCATCTCATCGTATCTCCGTCTCTCATCATTGATCCTTCGTTCCTCCAGATGCTGAGCTGCCTGGAGCACATGTACCACGACCTGGGCTTGGTCAAAGACTTCAACATCAATCCCATCACACTCAAGAGATGGCTGGTGAGAGCTTTACACAAACAATCCAACAACCTTTTAATAGTTGCAAGTTTTATTTGGTTTGATCACAGAAACAGGAAATACGAAACAAAGACAAAGGAAAAGGTGTGAACCCTCCTGCCTCTTCTTCTCTCTTCTCCCCTGTAGCTGTGTATTCATGACAACTACAAGAACAACCCCTTCCACAACTTCCGCCACTGTTTCTGTGTCACCCAGATGATGTACAGCATGATCTGCCTCTGCAGCCTGCAGGTAACCCTGACCCAACGGCTGGCAGAGCTGCACCAGGAAGCACTGAAAGTAAAGCTTCCACCTGGTGAAATCGAGGAACAGTGAGAAGAGAACAATGACATGAACCTGCACGTTTGTTGGTTAGGCCTTTACATGGCTCACAGTCGTTCGACAGCCAGCATGTAGACATGAACACTGTTTCAAACCACTGGTGTTCTCACCGTGACGAGTCCTGCTCAGACTGTGACTGTGAGTGACTCATGAGACTGATTTCAAACAGGAAGCCTCCATGATAAACTGGAGGGTCTGCAGTCTAAAAGCCGTGTGTTCATCGAGCAGGGCAGGTCTGAGGAAACACTGCAGCAGCACTGTGCTGAGTCTGCACAACACGAGAGACACACAAACCTAGAATAAAGTGCACGTGTGCATCCGTGGAGACTGCAGAATCACTGACGTCGTGTGAAAAAACACTGAGACAGTGCAGAGTTAAAAACTGTTTCAATAATTAAAAACTGCTGTAACGTGTAAAGGCTGCAGTCCTGCAAACAGCAGCACGTTCACCAGCAAGCACATGTTTAATTAGCTTTTTTAAAAAAATACAAAAACTAGAGACGTCAGGGATTTGGGAAAGCTCAGGGAGGAAGGAATAAGAGGAGGAGGAGGAGGAGGACGGGGGCGTGATGAAGGAGAGACTCCTGAATGAAAAGGGGAAAGAGACAGAAAAGGAAAAGAGGAGCTTCTCCCTCTGTTGTTAAGGGCCACTATTCACTGGAGGTTTCATTATCACACGTCCAATGACTGATTATGAAGCACACACACACACACACACACACACACACACACACACGAGTTTTGAGGAAAAGATTCAATTGATGCATTAATTAATACGAATGTGTGTTTGTTCATTTTCAAGGAGAAGTTCACTCAGGTCGACATTTTGATTCTCATGACAGCTGCTGTGTGTCACGATCTCGATCACCCTGGATTCAACAACACGTAAGACACACACACACACACACACACACACACACACACACACACACTCCATCCATACTGGGGTTCTGCATTTTTATGCCTCTGTCTTCCTTCTTTGTCTCATTTCTTTCTTTTTCGTTTTCATCTTTCCACTTCCTCCAACTTCTCGTTTCCCTGTGTCTCGTCTCTCTCTGTTCTCTCACTCGCCCCCTTCTTTACTTTTTTCCTCCTTCCCTCCCTCTTTCTCACCACTCCTCCTTCTCGACCATTTCTTCTTAATCATTGTCCTTTGTATCCTTTTCATCCTCTCTCTCTCTCTCTCTCTCGCTCTCTGTCTCTCTCTCTCTGTCTCTCCCTCTCTCTCTCTCTCCCTCTCTCTCTCTCTCTCTCTCTCTGTCTCTGTCTCTCTCTCTCTCTCTGTCTCTCTCTCTCTCTCTGTCTCTCTCTCTCTCTCTGTCTCTCTGTCTCTCTCTCTCTCTCTCTCTCTCCCCCAGGTACCAGATCAATGCCAGAACAGAGCTGGCGGTTCGTTACAACGACATCTCCCCTCTGGAGAATCACCACTGTGCTGTGGCCTTCCAGATCTTCTCTCAGCCCGACTGCAACATCTTCTCCAACTTTGACCCTGAGGCCTTCAAACAGATACGACAGGTGGGGCTGGGACCAAATGCAAGAAGCGAAAAGAGGGGCCACAAAGGAGGGCTCCCTCTGCTGGACGGACAGACAGGAAGTAGATGTCATGTGGAGAGAAGAGATCAATACAGTTAAATCACAATGTAAACATTCAGGATGACAGAGTTAGAGATTGATTGTAAACCTGTATGAAGAATATGGAGCAACTTCAGGTGTCAAACACACCTGAGTTACAGGAAGTCCTGTCCTCCCTGGAAACCTGGAAGACGACACAACACAAGAGGCGAAACTCAAACGCACCATTTACACAGAGAGGAGAAAAGAAACAAACACATCGAATAGGTCAGGCTGAATTTTGGCTAAATTTCTATAAAGTAATGAATGAGACATCTGGAATATTTACATCTGATAGAACTGTGCAGCCATAAAACACAGACACACAATATAAATACATATGACACTGTCACACAGTGAGGAAGAAGATGAGCTTTAAAGCTAAGGAAAACAAAGGTGGAGGAGTCTAAAAAGAGAAGCTCCATAATCCAAACATCCATCCTCTGTGTGTGCTGATGAGTGTGTCTGTCTCTCAGGGAACCATCACCCTGATCCTGGCCACAGACATGGCTCGACATGGCGAGATCCTGGACTCCTTCAAACAGAAAGTCGACAACTTTCTACACGGACGAGGAGCACGTCACCTGTGTAAGAACTCCGTCATGCTGTTTCTCGGTCATTCGACTCGTTAGAAGTGAATCGACAGGAAACATGTCTGATGTTTCTGGCTTGCCATCACTTTAAGTCTGTGATACATTTCATATTTACCTGAGTCGATCACAGATGTTTGAATGTACACAAATGAAATCATAGCTCATTAGCTCCACATGAAGAGTTTATCCAATAGCAAGTCTCAGCGCAGTCGTTTCATGTAATCCATCCCATCATAGCAGGCGACACTGTGCCATGCAGAGATCCATTCACTGCTCACATGATAGCCTCTGTTCACGCTGACCTGTGACCTCTGACCTCTGACCCTGTGCAGCTGAAGATGGTGCTCATCAAGTGCTGTGACATCTCCAACGAGGTGCGGCCCATGGAGGTGGCTGAGCCCTGGGTGGACTGCCTGCTGGAGGAGTACTTCATGCAGGTGGGTCCACCGGAGCGGGGGCACCTTCTCAATGGAGCCAGAGAGTTTTGACACGTTTTCAGCACTTCTGACAATTTCTTCTTCTGTATCTCTGCTCTGACTGCATCATGTCAGCGATGATGACTCAGCTCTTCAGAAGGCAGGTCGTCTGGCTCCTGTCAGTGACTCTCTGTCTGTGTGTGTGTGTGTGTGTGTGTGTGTGCTGCTCAGAGCGACAGGGAGAAGGCTGAAGGACTTCCTGTGGCTCCGTTCATGGACAGAGAAAAGGTCACCAAGCCTACGGCTCAGATTGGCTTCATCAAGTTCGTCCTCATCCCCATGTTTGAGACTGTGATGAAGGTGAGGATGAAGGAAACAGTAACAGAAGTATTTATATGTAATAACTGATGGTCTGATGAATCATTGAACACTGGTCTGATTGATGGTCTGTTTGCTCTTGGTGATCAGTTATTTCAGCCATGTTGCTGAGAAATCTTGGTTTTTTTCTTTTCAAATCCGTCACAGAAACACAAAGTAATGTTGGTGTGTGTGTGTGTGTGTGTGTGTGTGTGTTGCAGCTGTTCCCACAGATCGACGAGGCCATGGTGCAGCCGCTCCGAGAGTCAAGAGACCGATACGAAGAACTCAAACAGATCGATGACGCCATGAACGAGGTTGGAGTCTTGTGTAACTCTGGATGTTTTTCCTTTGTCTTCGTGTCGACTGTGACTGAAAACAGTGATGTTCCCTTCAGGTGCAGAAAAAGAAAAGCGAGAACTTGACCATGGGAGGGAAGAAGAAGTGAAGCTTGTTGAGCAGGTAGGAGAGGACAGAGCTTCCTGTTCCTGTCAGACCAGGTTTCACATTAGAGGCTGAATCAGCAGTTTTCCTGTCTCAGCACCAGTGAGTGTGGAGCACGAGAGTGAAGTGACACAAAGTGAAGCTGTGGGACTCGTGGGTCTGTGACGGGCTGCACATCCGCCCGCCGCTCTGCTGCCTCCCCCCCTCGGCCTGTCGGAGAGCAGAGGAGCAGCTGGATGTGGATCTCCAGCCCGTCGCCGAGCTGCGACGCGGCGGCTTTGAGACGACGTTACAAACTACTGATGGACAATCCAAAGCCCTTTTCAGGAACAGTCAACATTTGTACAGCACAGGCGACTTCAGTGAACAATATTTAGATACAGATCTTGTTTTTTATTTGAAACGTGTTGTTTTTTACAGATTGTACAGATTTTTAGTGACCTTTGTTCTTTCCTATAAAAAATAAAAGATTACTTTAATTACAGAATCCTGTCTGTTCATGTCTCTGCTCGTTAGTGCTGAACAAAATATTCAATCTCAATCAATCAATCAATCAATCAATCAATCAAAATTTACTGAAGTTAAAAGAGCTGTGAAGATGCACTAATCAACATTCCTGTGTTAAAGAGAGCGGAGGAGACATGTTTCACTCAGAGATGATGGCAGAAACACAAACGTCAGCTGCAACATTTATTTGTAAAAATCAACAGAAAATTGAGCCAAACATAAAAATCCATGAGCACACACTCTCCACGTGCTTCATCAAAGGAACACGTTTCACTCAGACTCACTCTGAGCATCAGTCAACAGGAAGTGACGGAGCCCTCCTCACGGCGTGGGATCAGCTGGAGGTCGGGGACGGCGCCTTCTTGGCCTTCTTGCTGCCGTTAGCGGTCGGTGCCTTGGTCCTCTTCAGCTGCTGCTCCTCCAGCCTCTGCTGCTTCTTCTGCAGGTACGCCGTCACGTTGTCGAAGCTCACCTTGTGCAGGTGCTCGTAGCGGCTGCCGCTGCTCGTGGAGGCTGCTGTGAGACAGGACAGGTTGGTGACAGGAAGCACAGCTGCTTCACTTTCAATCATCTGAGAGATGGAAACAGGAGCAGGAGCTTTCTTTTGTTCTGATAAACAGGCGGAATCATGGGATGCTGCTGATTCAGTTGGAGACCAAGTGATAAAACAGTCCATGTAATTAGACGAGTGAGTGAAGCCGAAACACGAGATTATTTCTATTTTAAATTGATGCATGTTGAAGTCGTTGTACTGACATCTGGCAACATCTGGACACAGCTGTGAACCCCCACACCTGGACACAGTGGCATTTCACAGACAGTCAGGCTTTTACATGAGCAGCTCTTCTACACAAGGACATAACATGAGATTAAGAAGTCGTGTATTAATGTAAATGAGCCAGTCTGAAGCTGTGACACATGACTTTGTTATAAACGATGTTTTCCTGTCGTGTGTGGACTCCAGGAGCTGTGACCGAGGTTCGACTGTCATGGAGTTTTAATGAAGGACACTGATCAATAAAGATGCTCATTGGGTTTTGACAGTTTTTAACTAACTTAGAAAGATTGTTGGACACTGAATGAAGAGTCTGTCTTTCTCTCTGCCCAGTCAGCATCCAGTCAGCTCCACAGTGACTCAGGCCGCTCCGGGTTCATCCTCACAGAGGCCACACCCATCAAACAAATGATCCTGAACCAAAACCTGTTGGTTTGTCCTCAACATGTTTGAGGCGCCTGTGAGGGGGACGAGGGTGAGGAGTGGAGGTGTGTGTGTGTGTGTGTGTGTGTGTGTGTGTGTGTGTGTGTGTGTGTGTGTGTGTGTCTCACTCTGCAGTGTCTCCCAGTGCAGCTTGAAGGCCTCAGTCACTCGGTTCAGTTCAGGGCTCTCAGCATCACACTGGATGGGGCAGCAGAGCACACAGGTGAGGGGGCGGGGGACACACGTCTGTCTCTCTCAGCCACGGCAGAGCGATTAGATCAGACAACGAACAGGACAGTCGACATCATGTCAACCACAAATGAATTCATTCAGCCTTAATCTAAACTCAAAAACAGGAACCCCCACTTTAACAAGTGGGTCAAGTTCACACCATAGAAAGTGAACAACAACAAGTGAAGAACAGTTTGGTGAAATATAAAACCAGATGATTAGAGTTCAGAATCAGAATCATCAGTGTTTCATTGGTGGACGAGTGTCAGTCAGAGAAATGTCACAGTGAAAACTCCTGAGGCTCAAGGTCGTTTCTTCTTCAGAGCTCCTGAGCAGAGTCATTACACTGGAATTGTTACTGCGTGTACTGTACTGTGTTTCAGTACCACAGTGTA
Organism: Centropyge bicolor; assembly: GCA_037975185.1. Lineage (NCBI taxonomy): Eukaryota > Metazoa > Chordata > Actinopteri > Pomacanthidae > Centropyge > Centropyge bicolor. Next base: position 106,318 of record JBBMOC010000215.1, on the reverse strand, counting down.
AATGTATGTGATGTGCAGACTCTGATCATTGAACATATTTACAACAGATCTTCTCACGGTGTCTGCTCCTTCACTCTACCTCCCAGGAGTCTCCTCTGTGAGCGTAGACCTGAAGCGGTGCCTCCCTGGAATCCATCAGCGCCCACAGCCGGCCCTCCGGGTCAAAGGTCACGTCCAGGGGGCAGTGGGGGAGGGAGAGCCTGCTGTGGGGGACGAGCTTCTCTGCAGCCTCCGGGTCCACGGTGAAAAGCTGAAGGGTGGACACTCTGAGGACACAGAGGACAGAGAGGACACAGAGGACGGATCATCAGCACCAAACCGACTCTGAGCGTGAACACAGGAAGTGACGGCTTCACTGTTTGTGCTCCTCTCTGCCTCTGACCTGTTTAAGAGTCAGCTACATGCACAGCATATGTTCTACAGCCTGTCGACCTCCACGGTGACTCTGAGCCTCCACAAGTCCAGAAATAACATTTAACGACTGGAAGCCAAAACAGCTGGAGAGGAGTCACCAACATGTGAAAGTTAAAAACAGCTTCCTGCTTCAAGGATCCACAGAAACTGAAGAGGAGCTGATTCTGAAAAAATCTACTTCCACATGTTTGTTAGGTTTCCGTTCTTGAATCCCTTTGTTTTCTCTGTTGTTACAAAGGCTTCACGCTGCTCCAATCATCTGACCTAACTCTACGTTTTCATTTGTTTCACACAGAGTCGATCATGTGGAGCACAGGAGACACCGGGTCTGACAGGTGACTGATGGGAAGCACTTTTCATATCTTATTGACAGTAGAAGTCTGCGTGTACCTTTCACACTGAACAGCCACATGGCGAGCGTCGGGAGAGCCGGTGATTCGGCACACAGTTGGTTTCTGGGAAATGAAACACAGACAGACAGAAGGTGGCGTCATCACAGGATTCTCACTGTTCCTTTCAAACAACAGGTGCATTTTACTGCTCGACTTTGTCCAAGTAAAGAAGCTGTGTTCATCCAGAGGAGGCGCTCCTCAGCTCACAGTGGAGTCACCGCGTCCTGTAACCGAGTGGAGCTGAAGCTGATGCTGCAGCGTCCACATGGACAGAAATACACAGAGTGAGAAGCTTCGAGTTACAGGACGTGTGACCAACTTTACAATCGCTCCAGATCAACAAAGGATCACAGAGGAGTTCTGAAGCAAACCTCACTGCAAAACAAACAGCTGTTGAAATATTTAGGAGCAGTAGTAGTAGTAGTAGTAGTAATGAAGTATTTCAGTAACAGCCTCCTTCACGGCGCCTCCTTCACGGCGCCTCCTTCACGGCGCCTCCTTCACGGCGCCTCCTTCATGGCGCCTCCTTCACGGCGGCTCCAGATGAGCACTTAGGATTCATGGATAGTGTTTGCTGTGTTGTAAAGTCGAACACGCTGCTCTCACCTTCTGATCGGCCTCAGAGGTCGGCGTCTCTTCGAGCTCTTTGAGGTCGCAGCTCTGCAGCCTGCGGCCGGACTCGTACTCCCACAGCTTGACGGTCCCATCCTGACAAACAGACACACGTCACATGACACTGAAACTCACCTCTGGAGCTTCGATGAACTCAGATCTGTTCGAAGCAAAGTTTCATTTTTAACTTTGTAAATCTGTTTTGTGTTATACAAATAAAGTTATTAATCTGACTGGAAGAATCTGGTGATCAGTCATCAATCATGATTTTCACCTCCACCAACTCTGCCTGCTTTCTACAGAGAGTCCTACCCCTGATCCTGACAGCAGCCAGCGTGGACGACCTGGAGGGACGAGCAGAGCACTGACGAACCTGAGAGAGGCCACAGGAACAGGCGAGATTCAATCAAACTTTATTTACACACACACACACACACACACACACACACACACACACACACACACACACAGACACACACAGACACACACACACACACACACATAAACACACACACGCACGCACACACACACACACACCCTGTACATCCAGTGGTTCAGTTACTCACTGCTGATGTCCCAGGCAGAAGGACTGGATGTTGTACGGAGACCTCAGATGACTCACTCTAATCTTCTCATCGCGGTCGGCTGTGATGATGTATTTGTCATCAGGCGACACCGTCTGAAGGAGAGCGACATCATTCACACACCGTGATGAAACAGGACGTTAAAGGGCGAGTCCAGGTTCCACTGTTCCTGAACACATCCTGTGATTCGTTCAGAGTTCAGTTGTCTTACCACAGCCAGCAACATGGACAGGTGGCCCATCTTCAGCTCGCCCTCCGTCTGCGGCTCCACCACTGAGAAGGAGTAAACGTCTCCTGATTTATCAGCCACCAGCAGCTCGTCCTCGGCCCGGCTGAAGAGCAGGGAGGTGCACCTCCTCACCACAAACCTGTGACACACACACACACACACACACACACACACACACACACACACACACACACACACACAGACCTTCTATTAACACACATGTCAGTTCCATTATCTGCACTGCACAGGAAGCTGCTGTACCTGGTGCTGATGCGGCGCCATGACGGCTCACAGTGGAACAGGACCAGTCTCTTGTTGTCATCAGTCAGCGCCACCATCTTTCCAGATGGAGACACGGCGAAGGCGAGGACTTTGTCACTTCCTGCTTCCTCCGAGGCGCCGCCATCACTGATGACAGAGAGATTAAAATTACAATCATCTCTATCAGTGTTTCCATGTTTTGACATCTGTTCCCATTATCCTTTTGTACAGAGCATGAAAATATGGATTTATATGAATTTGTTGGGCTTTTTAAAACTTTTGTTTCTTGTAAGTGTGAATGTGTTTCTGAGAAGGATTCGTGTTTGTAGATACGTCATTGAATGAATAAATGTCACAGTTATGATTTCATTCATCAGGGATGGATTCACATTGAAAAACACAGATTTTCACATGAACGTGAGCACCAGGAGTCACCTGCCTGTTTTTACCTGTTCTTATCATCCTGGCTGTTCTTCGACCTTTTCTCAGCAGCGCTGCAGTCAAACACAAACGCTTCCCTGAGATAAAACACAGAAAAGCACATCTGTTTGAAAATGACTTCAAACTTGAATGAAGTTTGGTTTGAGCTCAGTTCAGTTTTACCTGAAACTTAAAATAACACTAAAAAGTCCCTTATTCAACTTAGGTCTCTGTTGGTGCAGATTTTCAGAAAATATTTCCTTCACTCACCAAAAGTGAAAAATAACCAACGATGATGACAGTGACTCCTGTAAAACTCAGTCAGAGCTACACAGCTTCATATATGTATATATGTCATAATATATTATACATTATGACTGTGGCTCAAGTGTGTTGGCACATGTACAAACGACACAGATCTACAGATACAAACTGTCAACATGAGTCTTTCTTCTGCTTGACTGACACTGAAATCACAGGACTTTGGCAGGAAGATATTAGCAGTTAAACTATCTCTACATCGTGTGGCTACAAGGAGCAGATTAGTTTGAAGATGAGGAGCAAACATGAGGTGATGATGAGGAGATGAAGACCACACTGTGTCACACAAACATATTCCCTTAAACTTAAATCTAACATCTTCTCCATGCTTGCCCACCTGTGTTGAGCTAGCTGACACTGCTAACACTGCTAGCACGGCTAACACACCCTGAGCCACCTGTAGGTAAATGACTCATAAGCAACGACTGAGGAGCCGAACGCGGTTCAAACCTGCTCTGTTTGCTGTCGATCGCCACGAGTTTGGTGTCACAGGTGAAAATGAACCAGTGTCCACAGAAGCCGACAGCAGCCATGGCTGTTTGTGTTGATCCTGCGACACACGCGGAGAGCGGCGTTTCAGTCGCGTCCCGATGACGTCACCGAGCAACCAACAACAACACGCCCCCTCGAGAAAGAACAAAATGTACACAAGAGCCGCACATGTGCTTCTAAAGCTGGTTTAGACAACGTAAATACACCGTTTAAAGTTTAAACAGAATGATGGAAAAATAAAGTATGTCAACGTTATTCAGCCGCAATGAATGAAGCTAAAGCAGGTAAAGACTGAACACATGTGTCTGTGTGTCCGCAGGGGGCGTCACTGTGCCTGTTACATAAAAGGTGAAGCTCTGAGGCTGAACATGCTGCTGTGAGCTGCTGCAGGTCCACGACGAGCAGAGGCAGATCATCATCATCATCATCATCATCATCATCATCATCACCGTCACCGCCGTCACAGCCCGGTTTATCTGAAGGTAGCATCTGTGTGATAGCAGCTTGTTTCACTGCAGCTTGTTTGGATCTGACAGCTCTTTTCTCCTGCTTCTGTTTCCCTGCACGTTGCTCACATATTAAACTGCAGCTCGGAGATATTTGATTGTTATTGTTGTTGATTGGTCGTCGTGTTTGTTGGTCACAGACGCGCTGAGCTGCAGAAAGATGGCGGCTCCTCTGCTCCGGACAGGACGGCTGCTCTGTGTCAAGGTAAGAAAACCTCAGTGTTAATGTGACAGTTCATCTTCTGCCTTCAAACAGTCAACTGGTGATTGAAGCCTGTTTGCAGCTGTTTGTCTCTGATCAAATGACCTCATGGATCCAATCAACCAGAATAATGTGACTCTCTGTCTGAGCCCAACAAGGAGCTTCTTTGAATGGCTGTTTTTTAAAATAAAAATCAAAGTGTGCATTGGTGCAGTTGAAGCTCAG